>JAOXYD010130747.1:0-10972 GCA_028565735.1 Pinacopodium congolense | reverse complement strand
TAAAATGACAATAATTTGAGGTATTCATTTAATCTTGTTAGGTATCGGCACTTTCTTCTAGTATTCAAGGCTCTTTAATTTGGGGGTGTATATGATACCTGGGTTCTGTCGAGCAGGGGGGTGGTGCAGGGGAATGTAAGAAAAATTACCAACTTGAACCTTAGCCCAAGTGTTATTTTGGGTTATTTACTCAAATCTCCCTTCGGAGGGGAACAATGGATTGTTAGTGTGGATGATTTGAAAGATATAATTAATGGGCATGTATGCTTAGGTTCCATTTGTATACTTAACGAAATTTGATAACAAATTTGGGAAATTTTTTCATATGTTCAAGAAATTACATATAAATATCCCTTTTATAGAAACCATTACCCGAATGAAAAATTATTCAAACATTCTAAAGGATATATTATCAAAGAAGGGAAAATTAGATGAATTTGAAATAGTTAAATGAAACGAAGGATGTTCTGCAATTTTCTTAAGAAAGTTTCCCCCTAAGCTCAAAGAACCTAGTAGCTTTACCATTCCTTGTATGATGGGTGATTTGCAAACAGATAGGGATTTAATGGTCTTAGGAGCAAGTATAAGTTTGATTCCCTTATCTATCTTTAAGAAGTTGGGGTTAGAAGCGCCAAAGCCTACAACAGTCTCATTGTAGTTAGCAAATCGATCCATCACATATCCACGAGGAATTATCGAACATATCTTGGTTAAGATGGATAAGTTTATATATCTTGTGGATTTTCCAATTTTGGACATGGAAGAAGATTTCAAGGTTCCTATTATTCTTGGACGATCATATGGATATGGCCAGGGCACTTATTGAGGTATATGGTAGTAAATTTATTCTAAAACTCTATGAAGAAGAGATTAAATTTAATGTGTTCCAAATAATACAGCACCCAATGGACCATGACTGCTACGATTTTATAGGAGTTAAGCATTTTGAAAGTGACCATTTGAATGAATTATGAGATGATTCTTTACAAAAGTTATTGACTCATTCAAAATCTTTATATTTGAATGAAGAATAGGTTAGAGAAGCTTTGAGTGCATTAGATGCAAGAAAAGGTGTCTTCTAGCTAGCATTCTTTTAAAAAGTTAGAAAAGTTAGAAAAAGCAATTAAGCCTTTACCGAAGCAATCCATGGAAGAGCCAGCTAAAGTAGAACTTAAGCCTCATCCTTTGCATATGAAGTATGTTTTTCTTAGCCTTCCATCTAGTTTACTAGTCATAATTTACTCATCTTTAAATAAAACGATGGAAAACGAGTTGATAGCAATGTTATGAGATTATATAGGAGCCATAAGTCCTTCTATTTGTACATACAAGATCTTTATGGAAAAAGGAAATAAACCAAAAGTTCAACCATGAAGAAAGTAAAACCAAAACATGAAAGAAGTAGTAAAGAATGAAGTGGTCAAACTGTTAGATGCTGGCATCATTAATCCTATTTCTAATTCACCGTGGGTTAGCCCAATGCAAGTAGTGCTTAAGAAAGCTAGTATTACTGTGGTTCCAAATGAGAATAATGAACAAATAGCTACTATAAACATAACTGGCTGGAGAATGTGCATTTACTACAAAAAGTTAAATGATGTAATTAGAAAGGACCATTTTTTTATACCTTTCATTTATCAATTGATTGAAAGGTTAGTCTGGCACAGTTTTCATTATGCATTAGATGAGTATAATGGGTATTTGGGAAATACAGTCGCCATTGAGCATTAAGAGAAAACAACTTTCACCTATTCCTTTGAAACATTTGCTTATACGTTCAGGCATTTTTGGCTAGGCAATGCCCTTGTAACTTTATAGAGGTGTATGATGTATATATTATCACATATGATAGAATCTTTCATCAAGAAATTCATGAACAAATTTTCTTTTTTAGCACATATTTTGAATCTTGTTTGCAAAATTTAGATAAATTGCTTGAGCATTTTGAAGAAACAAATTTGGTGTTGAATTGGAAAAAGTGCCATTTTATGGTTAAAGAGTGTATTGTTTTAGGCCATAAGATCTCAAGTAAGGGTATTGAGGTAGACCCAGCAAAGATATAGGTGATTGCTTAGATCCAACCTTTGACTTTAGTTAGAACAACTTCTATCATAGATTTATCCAAGAATTTTCAAAAATAACTAAGCCTATTACTGATCTCTTGATGAAGGATGCTGTATTTATGTTTTTAAATACGTTTTTGTACATTTTTGAACCATCAAAGACTAAACATTAGTGCACCCATCCTAGTTTCACTTGATTGGTTTTCACCATTTAAATTGATGTGTGAAGTAAGTGATTTTACCTTTGGTGCAATCTTAGGATAAAGAAAGAATAAAATTTTTCATACAATCTATTACCAAAGTAAAACTCTCAATGAAGCTCAAAACAATTATAGGACATCTAAGAAAGAGATACTAGTTGTCATCTTTTTGTTTAATAAGTTCTGATCTTATTTAGTTTTATCAAAGCTGACAGTATACATTGATCATATGGTATTGAAATATTTGTTAAATAAATCTGATGCTAAGTTGAGATTCATCATATGGGTCTTATTATTGGAAGAGTTAGACATTGAGATAAAGGAAAAGAGGGGTGTAAGTTTATTTCTGATCATCTTTCAAGATTTAATGAAGAAGTAATGGAATAAGGAAAAAATTGTTAGATTCAAGAAATGTTTCCACAAAAAAATTTGTTAGTAGTAAGGGATAATGGGACATGGTATGCTTAATTTGTTAATTATTTCGTTACTAAGATGTTAGGAGTCAATTTGTATGTGTTTTTCATGGATAATTGTAATGTTTTGACTCCTAAATAAAATATTACATGTTTAATTTTTGATTTAAAGTGTTCAATTTGCATGTTGGTGATTAAAGATTGAGATTGGAGCAAAAAGATGGGAGATTTTCCCAAAGTCAACTTTTAACGTGGATCTGCAGCCCCAAGGATAAGGATGAGCAAGGTACTATTAAAGGATGAACAACCCCAAGGTGAAAGAGTCAAAATGTGATCAATCAAACATATTCACTCCAAATCTTCATAATTATGGTTTGGCATGCTCTTTTTGTCTGCAACTGCAAGTGGGAGGCTATAGGAGATGTCAAAATAGAAAAATAACAACAAAACAGGCAATCAAACATAAGAATTTATATTTGAAATTTAGAGAGAGTTGTTCTTACTTCTCTCTTAGTTTTCTTAGAGTTTATTAGCTTTAAACAATCATAATTTGAGTTATATTGTGGTTTTTAGTTGCTGCTTTATGGAAAACGTTGCTAAGACATATATCTTTATTTCTAAACCTTCATAGGGGGTTTCTACACTCAAATTATTATTGTATTTTCCCTTATATTAAGATTAATCAAAGTTCATATTTTTATGCGAACATTCTTGATTTTTTTTTTGCAAGTTATTATGGATTTTAAAGTTTTGTCCCTGCCTAAATCATGTTAAGGAGTTCAAGACTTGTCCAAAAGCTTCCTGAACCAGTTTTGTAACTTCTAGACTCGTTAATTCAGCTTGTATTTTCGAATCTATCAAAGTATGTGATGCTTTTTGATTGGCCCACAGATCTTGCAGGTCCCACATGCCACGTGGCAGGTGACATGGCAGTTTGTGGGACCCACATAAAGTTTTTTTATAAAAAATGCCACGTGGCATGTAGGTCTCGCAAGATCTACGGGCTAATCAGAGCCACACGGCATTTAACGGTTTGACTTGACGGAAGTTTGACCAGGGTTGTTTTTAAACATTTTTAAAAAGTTAGGTTCTTTTTTTACTTTTTTGAAACGTTAGTGTTGTTTTTGAATACTCGAAAATGTTAGGGTCTGACCTAAAATTTTATTGAAAACTTTTGGTTGAAATTGACCCTTTTGCCTTTTAATTAAAGGTCTTAAAATTATAATTTTGAGCTGATCACTTAAGATTAGAGTGAAAGATAATCTAAGACATGAGAAATCAATTTAGGTTCTTAGAAAAATAATAAAAAAACACAAATAAATCAATGAATGAAAAATTTTTGATTTTTTATGAGAGTTAGAGATCTAAGACCATAAATGTATAAATGAACTTCTAGAAATTAAAGCCCATTGACTAGATTTCATGCACAAACAATCTTTAAACTATGTTTAGTGGAGAAAAAAAGTAAGTCTTAACTATATCTTTGTCTTAAATTCATGAATGAACTCTGATCAAGCCTTTAAAATTGTTTAAAGCTCAATTAATTCATTAATCACCTATTCCTTAGCTAAATTCCATAATTTGATAATTTACAGTAATTTAAAAATCATTTTGTAATTCAAAATTTCAAGGTTCAAAGCATAGTAGGATAGCTTATAATTTTTCATCTTTTTTAATCAATTAATTCAGTATTCGCTAGTTAATTGTAATTCGATTGACCTAATACTTACATCATATAAACTTCCTCGTAGGATTGATACTCAGAGTCTTAAATATACTCCACTTTATTGTTTGATACGATGACTACACTTGCTGAAAAAGTTGGTTTAATTAATTGTTACATTGTGTATTGAAAGATAGATTAATTTGAGTTAATTTTGTGTAAGGCCAACCACAATCAATTTTTTGGCACTATTTTTAGGGAAGTGACTTGTAATATTGCGGATATATCAGTGCCAGTTACTCTAGAATTTGTTTTGTTATTTACGTTGTTTTCTTTATTTTGTTGTGTGTTCTTTTTATATTTCTTTTACCAGTTTCTTTCTTTGTTTTATTTTTGTTGTCATATTTTTTATGGACTGGGACATCTTTTGGTAGCTTAATTAAGTTATCAAGAAGATGTGGAGGAAAAATTATCATCGACTTGATCGCAAATGGTATGAGCTTGAAGTTTGAATTAATTGGCATGATGACTAAACAAATCATTTTGAGCACGTTGAAACCTATACCCCTGAATATAAGGATTACCTTGATTATTCTTAGCTTAATAAGGCTATATTATTTTCACAAGTAGAAAATCCTGCGTAGCCTAAGCATGATCGAAGAACCATGGGAGAAATTTTAGAATCAAGTAAGGGAATTGATTATGGGAAGTCAATTGAGCTGGTAAGTGAAAGTGTTAAGTCTGCATAAACTTTCAGTGACACAAACTTTTAAACTATTGATTGTGAGCATCAATTCAAGGTCGTTGAAACTAAGACAGATGAATAGCCCAAGGTAGCATATGAGAGAGTTGATTTCATAGGTGTTTCAGCTTTTGATTCGAGAGCGAGAATTGGATACCTCAACTTTGTTCCAAAATGTTTTGAAAAGGGTAAGACTTATAAATTCAAGACCCTGTTGAATGGTATATAAACCCTTCCAAACTTTGATTGTTACTATTTCAAGGATGAGGATAAGAAGTTAGGTTTTAGACCTAGGCTGAGATTTAAAATTCTCTAACCTTATGGTCCAACTAAAAGACCTTAAAGAAGTGATTGTTGGGAGGCAACCCAACCATAAAATTAGGATTTTCTTTACTTTCAATAAAATTGGTGTACTTTTCGCATACATTCGGTATGTTTTTAATTTCATGTGCTCTATATTTTTTATGTTTGGATTGATTTTAATAATATTTTCCCAAACTTTGTCCTCTAAGATGCACTTTGACCTTATAGTGGAGCATGGTGATTTGACTATTTATGTATTCATTTTAGAGAGCTATAATTTACATCATTGAAGAGAATTCATGATCATATCTTCCTCCAGATGTATTCTTTTCCTTCCTCTTACATTTCAAGCATCATTTATTAAACATTGAGGACAATGTTTAGATTAAAGGTAAGGGAAGGATCTTATTGTTTGTTACACACTTGGGTGTTGTTTGTTTAAAAGTAATTTGATTTATCATCTTTTTCATCATATTTTATAAAATGTGGAATTTTTTTCGCTTTTGTTACTTATTATTGATAAGCTTGTTGTAATTACCAAATAATAAAATTTACCTAACTAACCTAACTAAGTTACTAGAGCAAGTCAAGGTAGATCCCACAGGGACCTAGGGTATGTTAAATCTATTTTAATGTTACCTAAATTTGAAATTCTAGACTTAATTGATCCTAGAAAAAGATAAGTTGTGATTGGTTTAAGATACTAGCCTATAGTTTCAAACAAGCTCTTAAAACCTTAGTTGCTCTGAATTTAAATAGGTCCTATAAGGTAGAAAACCTAACCTTAACCATGAGGCGTCCTTAAATAAGGTCTATAGATTTAATAACACGATAGCATTAATAAACTAGGAAATGACTACCCTAAGGCACAATCTCACAAGCTTGGATTGTGTAACATAGAAAATTGGAATCCTAGATAAATTAGGTAAGTTTACCTATAAACCTGCTTAACTATTCCCACTTGCGGTATTAGGTACGGACGATTATGTATCACAAGCCTCTATAAATTATAAATTAAACCTATGATGGCCAATCCTAAGAATTAATCCCTAATTCATGTCATTGATGCAGAATTCCAATTCAATCCTTATCCTAATGACAGAGCCCAATTAAATTCCTCGTCAATTCTCACAATTATTAAACCAAAATCCCATCAATATCTTCCAACCCAAGACTAAACTAGGTAAACATAATTAATTTAAGTAAAATAAAAATTATATAACCATAAAACATAAGTAATTAAAAGAGAACCAAAGCTGGAAAATAAAAACATAATATTGAGAAATGAATCTAAACATTCCATTAACAAAATATAAAAATTCAACATAACATTAAACTAAACCATAAACTAATAAAGCATTAAACTAAGGAAATAAAGCTAAAGACATTCAGCAACCAAACTAAGACATTCAGCAACATGAAACACATTAGACATACTCGACAATTAAGGTCCTAAAGCATCTATAAATGAAAGAAAATGGCTAAAGCTAGTAAAAAAAACAAATAAAATAAGAATAGTTAACAAAATAAAATGAAAATGCATAGAAAAGCTATCGAAATCCTTGACTTCAACCTAACTGTGGAAAGCTGTAGGAGACATCCTCCTGCATGGGGCTATTAATTTCTCAAGCCTTCAGTCATGTTGGAGCTCCCCTTTGACCCAGCTCTCCACTTAAATTTGGTGGAGCCTTCTTCTTCGTCCAAGGAGACATCTGCTTCTTTAAGCATTGGGGAGCTGTTTTAATAACAGGATTTGCAGTTAAAGTCCTTGATCATGGAGAGCTTTTTACTCGGAGCCGTCTACCTTAAGCAAAGAGAAGCATTTCCAGTCACCATTTTTGGCCAAAGGAGAGGCATTTAACATGTTTTGTTTTTCAAATGCAACTCCCTCTCCCAAGCCATCAATAGTCCAAGCTTTTTTAAAAGCTTCTCTTATTTTATTTATTTACATCGACTGCCTCCCTTTTGGTGGTGGAACAAAAGCTTTTAGAGCTTAGGAAAAATGGACACTAGGTCTACGTAACTCCTCTACAAAATGATTTTGTATTAAAGTGTATTAAAACTCTTGAGCTACTGTGTTTTTGGACAGCTTAAACTTCTCTTCAAAGCTCTATTCATTATTATTTTGAGCTCTCGTTTAAATGCCACTTTAGCGACCATTTGCTCCATACTTTCAAGGTCTATAGGCTGCCCTTTTTAATTCCACTCAAGCTGCATTTTGCAGTTACATTTTTGGCTAGATGGGGAGATTTTAGATGCAATTTTATGCCTCTTAAAATGCTACAATTGGCTATGAACTTGGACAACCTTTCTAGCTCCAAATGTGTTGCATTTTTTTTTATGTATGGAAGGCTTCCTTTAATTTATTTTTGCTTCATTATCAAGCCTCCATTCCAAGATGTAGTAGTTTCAAATTTAGGCTCTAATTGCTTCCAAGTTCTCATGGTTTAATCTAAATTTTTTATTCTATCATTAAATATATATAGAAAATTGATAGGAACATAAAATGCGGTGTTTAACAAAAAAATAGGATTGAAATGACATTAAAATGCATATAAAATTCAATATATTTAAACTATATAAATTATTATTATTATTTTCTTAAATTTAATTATTTTGACACTTGGAAATTTTATATGTTTAATTTGACATATTAAAAATCAAATCTTTTTCCTCATTTCATCATTTAGATAATACAATACCTACTAATCAAAAGGATATGCCACTTATAAAATGCGACCTACTGATTAATTTTGTGATTTCTTTTAAGACACTTTTAGAATTCAAAGAAAAAAATTGAAAAAAAACTGGAATTAACCACACAGGAAAAAGAAAAAGAAAAAGAAAAATTAAAATAAATAAGTGAGCAATTTTTCACTCCGCTGACTTCTAACCACAATAAAAATCATAAGGTTTAAGTTATTGACTGGTGCTAGTAGGTTGTTGATGGTAGGTGAATCAATTGATGTACCGAGGGTTATTCACGACAAAATGTTCATCTTCGAGTTATAAGATTGAGTGACTACTCATCAAAACTTAAACGCTTATGTATTCAATTAAATTATTTTTTTATTAGCAAAAGGATGTAAAAGTGTCGAAAAGAAAATTCATTAAACTCAGTACATTGCTTTTTACGTGTGGAATTGATTTCTATGATTTAGGTTGAGTATTGAAAATTTATGAACTAAGTTAATATATAATTGTGATCTAATGTGATGAATTAAATATATAACTGTTTTTTTTTTGTTAGGTGACTTAAAAACTTTGAATGATATTGAAATGATTTTAGTTTGAAAACCAACGGAATAAAGGCAAGTGCACTTATCGTAAAAGTAATATAATAGAGTAAATTTAAGACTCCAGATATCGATCCCATGGGGAAAAGATTTGGCTTAATTACTAGGTCTATCAAATTACAACTATTTAGGAAAAATCTAAACAAATTGATTAAAAATCTAAAAATTGCTAAAACTAAACTAACTTAGCTTAAACACTTCAAAATTCATTTTTAATTGCTTTTGAAAAATTTAGGAAATTACCAAATGTGCAAATTATCCAAGGATTAGATGATTGATGATTTATTTGAGTTTTAAACATATTTAAAGTCTGATTAAAGTTACTTCACAAAATAAAAACAAACCTATTGTTAAGACTTTGCTTTTTCTCCATTTAATATTGTCTAAAGTTTGGTTATTCTTTAAATCAAGTTAATGGGCTTTAATTTCAAGAAGGTGAGTTTTGAAAAATTAATCTTAGATCTCTAAATTTCACAAAAAATCCAAGTTTGATCTTGTAAGGATTAATTCGTGTTGCTTATTGATTTTTCTAACAATTTAAGATGATTTCTCATTATTAACTTGTCTTAAAAACTAATCTTAAGTGGCTAGCCCAAAATCAGTTCATTTAAACCTTCAATAAACAAAATACAGAACCTTTAACATTTAAGCTCTCTTAATTCATACAATCATCAATCCTTAGCAATTAAAATAATGTAGCCACACATATTGATCAAGACATAGAAAATATACAACTTATACAACATATCATGATAGATCTATAAATACATAATGAAATAATGAGTTTAGAGTGTACAAAACAGGTTTGTAGAACTTCTGGATGTGTCTTATAACTCCTAACTTGATTTGGATTACAGCACAGTCCTTGATTTGAATCAAACTTATAGAAAAATCAAAGAACATACAAGGTTATAAGATTAACACCAAATACTTTGATTAATCTGAAAATAAGTGCATAAAAATGAGTAATTTGAGTTAGAAACCCCATATATGTGAGTTATAAACTTATAACTATGTTTACACACCAAGCTCAGATGTTCATAAATCTAGAAACAACACAAAAAATTCGAAGAACAAAGTGTTTGAAGCTATAAAACTAAAAAGAAGACTATAGTGAGAGAAGAATGCTCTCTCTCTTTTTGGTAGATCTGTTCTCTGCCCCTAATTTTTTACGCTCTTTTATGTTTTTTTGTTTTGTTTTTGTAGCTACTAATACCTCCTACATGTGATAGAAGATATGAGAATTAATTAGGAACACGCCATAGCTGACATCTTGGAGATTTGGAGTTAAAATTGTTGACTGTTACTATCAATGACACCATGCCTCTAATCAATAGCACCTTGTAAAGGTGCAGTTAATGCTTAAATGCAGCACCCATTAACGCCCCTTGTTCTTCTATTAACGTGACCCTATTAGGGGGCCATTAATGGACAGAAATGAGAGGTAATCTTCAAGTTTTTGCTCTAATCTTCATCATTAAGCTCCATCGTGCAAATTAAATATATTAACATATAAATTTAACAATTAAGCACTAAAATAGGGGGTCATAATTCAACAAATTAACCATGAAAACTCTATCAATTTGATCCCTAACAACTCCCCCACACTTAAGCATTTGCTTGTCTTCAAGCAAATTAATTCATCATCAAGTTCATAATAGGATATAAAGATAGGAAAAAATCAATTCAAAATTGATACCACAATTATTGAAAATACTTTCTTGATCCTTCAAAATATTGACACATGAAAATGTTATAAGATTAATAAATCATATCAAATTGAAAATGAATTTAATTCAATTAATTCTTTTTTAAGTTTCAACCTAAATCTAAAATCAATTCCATATGTAAAAGGCAAATGACTAAGTTGAATGCATCATCTTTTCGACATTTCCACATCCTTTAAAATAAAAATTTTAAAAAAATTAATCACCTAATTAATTAAATTCATAAGCAGAATAATTGAGAGGTCACTTCAGTCTTTTTATGAGAAGGTAAAAATTTTGTCGTGAATAACCCTGGTTACTCAATTGTGTCACAGTAACTTAATTGACTATTTTGTCTCACTCATAATTTCAAATTTTATATACATATATATTTATTATGTTCTTTTCTTTCTCCTTTTTCTTGTTCTCTTCTTTTTTTATATTTTTTATATACTGATAGGGGTCAAATTCATATGATCTTTATAGTTAATTTGATGTATTATGACCCCTATATTGTGTTTAAATATTTAATTTATGCCCCATAATGTTTGAATTGCAGTTTGGAGCTTAAAAGATCAAGATTGGA
>JAOXYD010130736.1:0-10974 GCA_028565735.1 Pinacopodium congolense | reverse complement strand
TTTATTATTTTAAATAAAAATATATAACAAAAAATTATAAAATAAATAAATAATGTCATATAAGAATTAAATAAAATTAAAATTAAAATTTTTAATAGATAATAAAAATAATAAAAAAGTAAAAAAAGTTGGAAGAGTGGGTTGGAATAAAAAATTAAAAAAAGTGAAGAGGGATGAGTTGAGCTGGATTGGATTGAAAAAGGTCAACCCAATAGGTTAAACCGGTCGAACCAATTAAATTAATAAATTAAACCAGGTCAAACCAGTTAACTGACCGGTCCGACCCTCCAACCGTCTAGTTTTTAAATATAACGGGTTTTTAAAGGTATCGAACTGATAAATCGACTGATTCCGATTTAACCAAATCGAACCGAATGATCCGGTCTAGTTTCTTAAATATTGGTAAAGACAGACTCATCTCTACCTCTACCACCTCAAACGAATGGTCAAAGATCCTTTCTAGTTAGTGGAATTCGTTGGAAAGCTATAAAGTTGAAGTCCTTGGTCCCACCAGTTGGAAACTGTTATCCTCAATCGACATGAATGAGTAAATTTAAAAAATATATTACTTCTAATATTTTTAGACAAATTTTTTAAGTCATACTTATTATAATTATAAATAAAATATTTTATAATAATTCTAATAAATGGAACTATTGAGTTAAATTTTTAATAGTTTTTAAACTTTCATCATAATAGTAAACTAAATTTTAAATATGTAAAGATGGAAAAAGTATTTTATAATTATAAAAATTATTCAAAATAACATTTAGTATCTAATATTGATAAATTTTGATATTGTATCAAAACAATATGAGAGTTAACATAAACTCCAATATGGTATTAGCAACTGTTACTTTAACGCTTCATTTTGGTCATTAAACAGATTATCTAGATTTTTTAAAAGTAAAAGACATAAATGAAAAAAACTATGAAAAGTACTCAAAGAGTTCTTCTTTATTCAATCATACTATACAAAAAGCTCTATTTGTCTTTATATTATATATATATATATATAAGTCATTATAACTACCTATAATTGTATTTTTATCAATAAATATTTATGTAAGAGAGCTAACAATAAAATGATGACGAACTATACAAATCGACTATAAACGAATATAAATAACTATAGCATTGAAGCTCCTCTGTTTGCCCCTGTTTTGCATCTCTCTGCAACTTTTGCTGATATCTTGTTTAGAGCCACCAATTAACAAATGAAGGAATACCTATACTTACTAAAATAAATCAGAGACTCGAGAGACCCTCGTCGAGATTTAGCCAAAAGATATGAGCATTGTTGCTCTCATCAAACTCAAAACTTTTCCCTGGATTTAGCTCTTTTTAATTATAAATATTAATAGCGCTTAATCCCAGACCCTACATTAGAGCTTGAGGATATTCTAATGGCAGCTTTGGCAACATTTTACCAGACAGACCTATCTGAGTGCATATAGATATGGACTCCAATAAGGAAAAAAAAAAGATGGAATCTTTAAAAGAACGAAGATGAGTGTGAGCAAAAAAGTAAGTGAGACTTGTTAGATTATTTCAACATTAAAGTGGTGATATATTGGTCTAATTCAAATGTAATAAGACTATTATGATAGTTGATAGGCTTTCAAGACCATTAGAATTAATGGGTGAAAGGGGCCATTTCTCTCTCTCTTCAAAGACATTACAGATAACTATTTCTCTATCATTAGAGGAATGCTAATAGAGAAAGTTGAGAGAGAATAAACCAAAACAAAATTACAAAAGATTGAAACTAGCATGTATAGAAAGTATTAAGACATACAGATTAATCTTAGAACCTGAGTATCATGTCGATCTAAAGAAGTATCTTTATGTTCCTGAATATGTTAAAAAGTTATTTTCTATTGCAAAGTTAAAAGATATAGGATTTAACTTTAAGATTGGAAATGATGTTTTTTCATTGTATAAATACAACTATTATTATGGTTCAGGTACTTTAATTTATTATTTATATCGTTTTAATCTTAATGTTATTTTTGCTAAATCTTTGTTTTATATTGACTATATTATAGACAATAATCTTAGTGTTTATAATGAATGTTTTACTTTTTTGTGGTATAAAAGATTAGGTTATATATATAAGGAAATGGTATAGAGGTTAATGAAAAATAAAATCTTACTTCAATTGGATTTTGTTGACTGGGATATCTGTGTAAATTGCATTAAAGTTATGTAAATCAGGCATATATGGAAACATTTAGCCATAAAAAAATAGTGTACTACTTACGTTAATACACACTGACATTTATGGACGTTCCTTCTTGGGGAGGTGAAAAATATTTTATCTTTGTTATTAATGATTTTTACGATATAAATATATATATCTACTGTATGAAAAGTCTCAATCTGTAGACATCTTAGAAGTGTTTATTAATGAGGTAGAGAGGCAATAAGATAGAAAAGTAAAGAGAGTGAGGTCTAATAGGGGTGGTGAAAATTATGATAATTTTGATGAAAGTGGACAATCTTTAGGTCTATCTACTAAGTTTTTTGCAAGTCGAGGCATACGTGCACAATACACAATACCTGATATACATTAACAAAATGATGTAGCTAAAAGGCAAAATCATACCCTTATGGACATGGTTAAGAGTATATTAAGTTATAACACTGTACTTTTATCTTTATGGATGTACGCTTTAAAGACCGTTATATATATGCTTAATAGGGTTACTAGTAAGGTAGTTCCTAAAACTTCTTATGAATTGTGGATGAGAAGGAAACTTAGTTTACGCTACCTTCACTTTTGGAGATGTTCGATAGAAGTAAAGATATATAATTTACATGAAAACAAGATTGATGTGAGAACTGTTAATGGTTATTTCATCAGCTATTCGAAAATTCAAAGAGCTACAAATTTTATTGTTATAACTATAGTATTGTGTTTGATAATGCTTAATTAATTGAAAATAGTCAAATTAGTGGGAGTGAGGAACCACAAAAAGTGGATATTCATGAGAGTCAGGTTGAAATTCTTTTATCAAAATTTCTAGTTGTTGTTTCTCTTTTTATATCATAGTTACACAACATACGGGAACAATGAATTTATATTTCGAACCCACAAGCTAAGCATATTAATATTGAACCAACTAATGATGTATAAGGAAATAAGGTTGTGAAGGTTTGTAAGGCAGAGAAGACCAACTATTTCGAATGACTACGAGATTTATTCGCTTGAATATGAATGTGACTTGAGTATTAATCAGGATCCAGTCTCGTTTAAAAAAGCCATAGAAACAATTCTAAAAAATGATTCAATGCTATTGAAGAAGAGTTGAAATTAACAAATGATAACAAAGTCTGGGAATTAGTTAAGTTACCAGAAGGTAAAAAGTAAGTGGGTTGTAAATAGGTCTTTATGACCAAATGCAACTTGCAAAACAAGATTGAAAGATATAAAGTTAGACAGTTCAAAGTAACTTAAAATGATGGCATTAACTATAAAGAGACCTTCTCTCTAGTACCAAAGAAGGACTCTTTAAGGATTATTATGACTTTGGTCGCTCATTATAATTTAGAATTTCACTAAATGGATGTAAAGACCGCTTTTTTAAATGATGTATTGGAAGAAAAAGTGTATATGGATCAATCAAAAGGTTTCTTGATCACAGGAAAGGAAAATTTGGTGTGTAAATTAAGGAAGTCAATATATAGATTGAAATAAGTTTCTGTACAAAGATATCTTATGTTTATTAATGACATTATGTCTCATGGCTTTATAGAGAACATTGTTGATTGGTGTATCTATATAATAGTCAGTGAGAGCAAATTCAGTATATTAGTCATATATGTTAATGATATATTACTTACTGCTAATAATCTATTTTTGTTATATAATGTAAAGAATTTTTTCTCCAATAATTTCGAAATGAAAGATATGGGTGAGACATCCAATGTGATAGGAATAGAAATATTCTGTAATAGATCACAAAGATTGTTAGAATTTTCTCATAAATGTTATATTTAGAAAGTCTTAGAGAGATTTAGAATAAAAAAGTGCTTTGCAGGGATAGTTCCAATTTAGAAAGGGGACAAGTTTAGTGAAATGAAATGTCCAAACAACAATTTAGAACATAAGATAATAAAGTCTAATCTTTATGCGTCAATAGTTGGAAGCTTAATGTATGCTCAAACATGCACTTAGTCGAACATTAGTTTTGTTGTTGGAATACTATGCCTATATCAAAGTAATCCCACAATAGACTATTGGAAAGTTAAAAAAAATTCCTTAGATATTTACAAGGTACAAAGGATTATATGATCACATACAGAAAGTCAACCCATCTTGAAGTAATAGGTTACTCGAATTCAAATTATGTCCAATATGTAGTCTCAAGGAACAATTTCATGTTCCTATTAGTTGGAGGAACAATTTCATGGAAGAGTGGAAAGCAGTCCATCATTGATACTTCTATTATAGAGGCTAAATTTATGGCATAATTTGAGGTCACGGTTCATGGATTGCGGTTGTGAAACTTTATCTTAGATCTTAACATTGTCCACAGTGTAGTTAAATTGTTAAGAATTTATTGTGGTAACTCCATAGTTGTTTTCTTCTTTAAGAATGACAAATGTTCAAAAGGTGTAAAACACTTGGTTATTAAGTATTTGTTTGTGAAAGAAGAAGTGTAAAAACATAAAGTGTCAATTGAGTATATTGGTACTGATCTGATGATAGCGAATTCGTTAACTAAAGGATTAATGCACAAAAGTATTTATTGGCCATGCTAAATCGATGAGCATCGTAGATAAGTCATTATTAGCATAATATCACGATATGTATATACATATAATTTTTTTTACTCGAATTGTATTGACATTTGTAAATTCAAATACAATCCTATTTTTTCTCATTTATTTGTAGCTACATCGTGTTGTATGCAAGTATTATTTTTGTGATATAACAATTATAGAATTACCCACTTATAGTTTTATGATTTGAGTTGATTATGTGATATATGAAAAGAATCATGTTGTTTAATAACTTGTAACTGACATGATCCCATCATTTTCATTCAATTAAGATGACTTGATAGATTTAATATGAATGTGTGCACTTAAAGTTTTATCATTAAATCACCAAATCATATTATTAATTAAGTGGAAGATTGATAGATTATTTCAATATTAAAGTTATCCATGTGATATATTGGTCTAGTTATA
This sequence comes from Pinacopodium congolense, assembly GCA_028565735.1. NCBI lineage: Eukaryota > Viridiplantae > Streptophyta > Magnoliopsida > Malpighiales > Erythroxylaceae > Pinacopodium > Pinacopodium congolense. The sequence goes on along the minus strand of JAOXYD010130736.1, from coordinate 5,775 downwards.
ATATAATGGACTTATTACGAAGGTTGATAGGCTTTTAAGATCATTACACTTAATGGGTTAAAGGGTCCTTTTCCCTCTTTCTTCGAAAATATTACAGGTAATAGTTTCTCTACCATAAAAAAGGAGAAAACTATAAGGTCGATGTTATATGGCCAATCGTAGACATATGTATTATTATAATAATATAATAATAATAATTATATAATATTATTTTATTATTTTATTTAAGATGTCCACGGTTGGCCATGAAACGCTAGTCGTGTTGTAAGACTTAAAAAAAGTACGAACAAAGGAATTTAAGAGTGAATAAGCTAAATCAAAATTAAAAAAAACAGAAACTATAGATTAAAATGTGCTCATTGAGTGTGATTAAACGGTATTTCGATCCTTAAATATTTTACAAGGCTTGGAGTAACAAATTCTTGTATGCTTGAAGGAACTATAGCATTTTTTGTTCTAGTTAAAATGGTACTTGAAAGAATCGGAAAATGTCCTTTTAAAGAGTGAAATGTTCGAACTTTATGCTTGCAAAAAATCTCGCAAATACACGAAATATCTTTTTTCATTAACATAACATAGAACAGTACACTATCATTCTTACATTACAAGAAACAGGAAGCAGAACAAAAAACAAGACTATAAAAAAACAAACACACATTTATCAAGCCTTGTGCTTTTTCTCAGCACAGTTCTTGTTGAGGTATGCATAGGACGGGAAATTCTGCGGACAACTCTTACAGGAGTGCTTCAAGTGCCTGTGGCATCACTCAACGTAAACTTTCAAGCCATTCTTCTTCATGAATTTCCTATCACATTAAATGCATCTTGTCACTTGTGTTTGTGCTTCTGTGGATGCCGCCATCTTCCGAGTTGAATGTGTAGGCCTTTGGACTTAAGTTCAGCCTATGTTTTGGTTAAAAAGGAAAAAAGGGTTTTGTTTTGATGGTGATGCAGAAAACGTGAGAGAGGGTTTTTAGTTAGTGTGCAGCCACCGTATTCATCCTTTTTAGCTCCATTTTACAACTTCTATAATGTTAACCAATAAAAAAGACGTGAAGGTTGGTGTAGCCTTTGATTTTGGGAAGAAGAGAGACTCCATTGATGCTTACACGTACCAAAGAATATTAAGGAAAGCTTTTTATTCTTTTTTCTTGTAAAATCCACTTGATTTAACAAGTTATTTAAAGAGTTGTTTTAGAGATTTATTTATCTAATATTCTTGGTGTGATCATTCAAGAAACTCCATTAGATTGGGAATACTTTGTACTTGTTGATTTTTTATAGTGGATTTGATTTCGAAGTTTGACCCGTGGTTTTTCCCTTTATATTAGAGGATTTTCCACATAAATACTGTATTCCTTGGTTTGGTGATTTTCTTTGTTTATTATTGTTGATTGTACATTGGTTGCCTTGAGAAATTTCAAGTGGTATTCGCAAGTGGTTTAATTTACACAGTTGATATTATTGAGTAAAGACCCAATAAGTGGTATCATAGCAATGGTTTGGTGCTTTGGATTATATGTGTGAATTAAAATGGAGGATTTTGCAGGTACAATGATTAAATTGTCGGCTTCAAATTATTTAATTTGGAAGTCGAAAATGGAGGACCTTCTTTATTGTAAGGATTTGTATAATCCTATTAAATTAGGAACTACTAAGCTAGTTGGAAAAACTGATGATGATTGGGAAAAAATGCACAGAAAGACTGTAGGAACTATCCGACAGTAGGTTGATATCAGTGTTTATCATCATATAAACAAAGAAGTTGATGCACAAGTGTTATCGAATAAACTAGAGAATATATATGAAAGGAAAAATGCTCAGATAAAAGCTTTTATTATCAAAAAGCTTGTAAATTTGAAGCTTAGAGATGGACGGTCAATTGCAAAACACTTGAGTGATTTTCAAGATATGTAAATCAATTAAGCACCATGAAAATAGCACTAGATGATGAATTGCAGTCATTATTGCTCTTAAGCTCTTTACGAAACAGTTGGAAGACCTTGGTAGTATCCCTTAATAACTCTACTCTGAATGGTGTCTTAATTTTATTTATGGTAAAGGATAGTCTGTATAATGAAGAGACTAGAAGGAAGGATATGGGCATTAATACTTCACAGGCTCTTGTCACAGTCAAAGAGAACAGAGGCAGAAGTAAAAGTAGAGGTCCTGCGGGGGGTTCCAAATCCAAAAGTAAGTCACAATCAAAAGAAAATTTTATTTGCCATCACTGTGGTAAGGAGGGGCATATGAGAAGGGACAACTGGATATGGAAAAGGGAACATAATGATAAGAATAATCAAAAGAAGTAAGATGATAAAAATACCACTACAGCTGTATTTGATGAAAATGAAGAGTTGGTTATACTTTCCTTTAATGAGGATGAAATCCATGTCACTAATTCCTGTGTTGATTGGGTCATTGATTCAACATCATCCTATCATGCTACACTTAACAAGGACGCCTTTAGTACATATAAATAAGGAAACTTTGGCAAGGTGAGGATGGGTAACAACAGTTATGCAGATATAGTGGGTATTGTTGATATTTGTATACAAACAGATATTAGTTGCACATTGATTCTGAAAAATATGTGACATGTTCCAGAATTGTGTCTAAATTTGATATCTACTTATGCTTTGGATCTAGATGGTTATTTCAATATCTTTGGTAGTAAGAAGTGGAAACTCACTAAAGGTTCAATGGTGGTTGCTAAAGGTAGATTGTGTTATACACTGTATAAGACTCAACTGAAGATGATTAAAAGTGATCTGAATGCAATTAAAGACGAATCCTCTCCAGATTTGTGGCATAAACGGGTGACACACGAGGGTGAAAAAGGGTTACAGATTTTGGCAAAGAAGTCTCTCATTCCCTTTTCTGAAGGTATACCTTTAAACCCTTATGATTTTTGTTTATTTGACAAGTAGCATATAGTTTCTTTTAATAAGTCATCTGAAAAGAAAAAGAATGTTCTTGACTTAGTTTACTATGATGTTTGCGGTCCTATTGATGTGAGTACTATAGGAGGTAGCTGATATTTTGTTACTTTTATTAATGATGCTTCATAAAAGGTTTGGGTGTTTCTTTTGAAAACAAAATACCAGGTTTTTCAATACTTTAAGCAATTTTATGTCATGGTAGAAAGAGAAAATGGTACATCGTTGAAGTACCTTTGCAGTGATAATTAGGGTGAATACACTTCGAAAGAGTTTGAGAACTATTTCTTAGAGTATGGAATCAGACATGAGAAGACTGTTCCTGGTACTCCGTAACACAATGGTATAGCTGAAAGAGCAAACATAACCATCCTAGAGAAGGTTAGATGCATGTTGAAAATGGCTAACCTTTCTAAGCCATTTTGGGGTGAAGCTCTTTACACTGCCTGCTACCTAATGAACCGTTCTCCATCAGCTCCATTGGACTTTGATATTCTTGAGAGAGTATGGTCTGGAAAAGATGTTACTTACTCTCATTTGAAGGTATTTGGGTGCAAGGCATTTGCACGTGTACCTAAGGAGCAAAGATAGAAACTTGATGATATGGTTATTCTATGTATTTTCTGGGTTATGAAGATGCACAGAATCGGTACAAGTTATAGGATCCAACACAAAAGAAGGTCATCAGATCCTGAGACTTAATCTTATCCAACAAAAAAGAAGGTCATCAGATCTAGAGACTTGATCTTCAAGAAGAAAAGATCTTATTGGATTTTGAGACATCAAATAAGACTACAAGCAATGGTGAGATTTCTTTTCCTGTGTCAATTTCTTCTGCAACAAATAATGTCACAAATGGGAGATAACTATATGAAGAGCATGGGAATGGTGATATGATAGAACAGGTTGATGTTGATGATGGTATTGAGTAGGTGAAGCTACCCACTCCACCTTTAACTATAAAAGAATCGCAGGTCAGAAGGTCAGTCAGAGGACATCATCCATCTACCAGGTATCCCGATTATGAGTATGATACGATTACTGAAGAGGGGGAGTTAGAAAGCTTTCAAGAAGTTCAGAATAATAGAGAGAAAGCCCATTGGATGAAGGCCATACATGAGGAGATGAATTATTTGAAGAAGAATAATTCTTATAAGCTTGTTGAACTTCCTGAAGGTAAAAAAGCTCTAAAGAACAAGTGGGTGTTCAAGCTGAAGATGGATAGAGATAAAATAGTAAAATATAAAGCTTGTTTGGTGATCAAAGGTTTCAATCAGAAGAAAGGGATTGACTTTGATGAGATTTTCCCTCCAATTTTGAAGATGAGCTCTATTAGAGTGATTCTTAGGTTGGCTGGTAGTTTGGATCTTGAGTGGAATAGTTAGATATAAAGACTGCATTTCTTCATGGTGACTTGGATGAAGAAATCTACATGGATTAACCAGAGGGATTTGAAGTGAAAGGGAAAGAACACATGGTTTACAGGTTGAAAAAGAGTTTGTAAGGGTTGAAGCAAGTACCAAGGCAATGATATAAGAAGTTTGAGTTTTTTATGGTGAGTCATGGCTTCATAAGAATAGATGCAGATCGTTGTGTGTACTTCAGAATGTTCCCAGTTGGTAAGTTTATCATTCTTATGTTATATGTAGATGATCTGTTGATAGTTGGACAAGATACTGTTGTGATTAATGGTTTGAAAAAGGAGTTATTTGGCTCTTTTGACATGAAAGACTTAGGATAAGCTCAACAAATTCTAGACATGCAGATTCTTCGTGATAGGAAAGCTAAAAAGTTGTGGTTGATACAAGAAAAATATGATGAGTGCGTTTTAAGTAGATTAATATGACGAGTGCTAAACCAGTTAGCACACCTCTCGTCAATCACTTTACACTCAATAAGAAGTGTCCGTCTACTCAAGAAGAAAAGGAAGAAATAACATCAATTCTTTACTCCTCTCCAGTCAAGAGTCTAATGTATGCTATGGTTTGCACTCGGCCAAACATCACTCATGCAGTTAGTTTAGTCGACAGATTTCTCTCTAATCCAGGAAAAGATCATTGGGAGGCTGTGAAGTGGATCTTCAGATATTTGAGAAGTACTTCCAAGATGTGTTTATGTTTTGGAGATTCAAAATCAATTTTAGAAGGATATACAGATACGGATATGACAGGTGACCTTGATGGTAGAAAGTCAACTTTAAGGTTTGTGTTTACTTTTGCGGGGGAAGCTATATCATGGCATTCTAAACTGCAAAAATGTGTAGTTTTATCCACTACTAAAGCAGAATATATAGCTTTGACTGAAGCAAGTAAAGAAATACTTTGGATGAAAAGATTTCTTCAGGAGATGTCTTGGAAACAAGATGAATATATAGTTAATTGTGATAGTAGATTGCTTTGAAGTTGAGCAAAAATACTACATTTCACTGTCATACTAAGCATATCGATGTTAGGTATCATTGAATTCGTGATGCTGTGAACTAATAAGAAATGACTTTGATAAAGATTCTTAAAGATAAAAATCCTGCTGACATGTTGACTAAGGTGGTGACCCATAAGAAATATCATTTCTATGCCAAGTTGGCAAGCTTGAGTTGCAAATGAGCAGTTGATATGTAGACGTCTCCCCGTGGGCTGGAGGGGGAGATTGTTGGGTTTAGGGCTTAAGTTTCTAGCCCATTTCTTGGTTAAAAGAAAAGAAAAGGATTTGTTTTAGGGTTAACAGTCATTGAAGTTATCAACCTTTACACATTTTTTCAGTTAAGTGATCAAACTTTTAAAAGTTTCAATTAAGTGATTAATGTTTGAAAAGTTAATCAGTTGAGTGAAAAAGGTTG
>JAOXYD010130735.1:0-24695 GCA_028565735.1 Pinacopodium congolense | reverse complement strand
AATAACCCCACAAAAATACTCAACCACAACTTTATCAAAAGCTCATAAACACTCAAGAATACTTAATAATAATACACAAACACTTTCAATACTTCTTGGATACTTCTTAACACATAAATAACACAAAACACACCTCTTTATACTCATTATAAGACCAAATAGTCGCTAATCCAATGTTCTTCTCATTTAATAATATACTCGTTGAAAATTAGCTCGTTACAGAGTTACTGTTGCGTAATCTTCATGTTCAATCGACCGATGGTCATTTGGTCAACTGATGGTCTCATTCAACTGACCTATTGCTTTATGCAACATTCGGTCTACCGATGCCTGTGTTAATAGATTGCAGCACTACTTGATATTTTCATCATATCTTCTTCATTCTTCATCCAATGGATGTCAAATTTGGCAGGTAGCTTCTTGACACATTTTTCTAACATCCTACAAAATTTCATAGCATTTGGAGCTCTTGAATTATACTTATTTCCTTTCTAAAATTATTTGTATAAATTTTAGGGCTCAACTGAGCTTGATCAACAATCTAGCTTCTGAACTTTATACAAACAATAATCAATCCATGCAAAACCCATTCCATTCAGTTCTTAACCCAATTCAACATATTTTAACATAAAAAAATCCTAATCAAATATTAACACATTTTACACAATTATACAAACTTAATATAATTAATTCATCTAGTTTACCAAATTTCCTTAACACAATAGTCTAAACTATTTCATTCACTTTATCTACATACTTAATCAATTCATACAGCTTTAATTTACATAACCTTTATCTAAAACATTATTCCATGACTTACATAAGTCATTCAAATTTTACTAAATTACTAACTTAATTACTTATTCATCATATACACTTCAAATACTAAACAAACACAACAAATTCTATAAACATATTAGTAGAAACACTTTGTCATCATCAAAACAAAGGTGGAACCAACCTTTAGTTCAACAGATTATAAATGAAGAATTGAACTAATTTAAAAGAAATAAAGTTTGGATCCTAGTATCTAGATCTAAAAATCATGGAAAAATATGTATCAAATGGGTGCTGGCATTGGTTTGATATCATTAATTTAGCTCAATAAATCCTTAAATTCTCAGGCAATTCAAATTCAAACTAACTTCACGGTAGTGTTCCAGCCGCAATTAATAAAGTGGAGCACATTTAAGACTATAGAACGAACCCCACAGAGAAAATATATGAGAAAATATATGAATACTAAGACAATTGGATTACAATTATCTAAGGAACTCAAGATCTTTGAAACTCAGGGTTCGATCAGCTAAATCAAACCTAAAAACTTCCAACTTTGCAATTGCCTTTCAAGTGATCTAAAGATTACCAAATGATTAACTCGCTAAGGATTAGGCCTAAATGACTAAAGTAAGTTATGAAATGGATCGGAATTTCTAATCTAGGGCCTTTACTAAATCAAGAGAAAGTTATGGTTAAGCCATTACCTTTTCTCTAACATCCTTCGTTCATGATTTGGTCTACTCACAAATCTAAGAAGTAGGCTTGAAGTTTAAGAAGTTCTAATGCTAAAAACCATATTAAAGATTAGTGCCCTTATGATAAAAAAAAAGGTATATTTCTCTAATCCTTGAATTAAACTATGTTGTTTACTGAAATTTTCAATGATTAAAGTAGAGATTATTGGATCTTTAACCATCTTACATCATATTCTAAGTGACCAACTCAAAATAAGCATTATAAACTCAAATAAATAGAGATTATCATCCAATTATGTGTTATAAACTCACCCAAGGCATTCAAGAACATGTCCTTAGCTAGAATTTAGCTCAAAACATCATAAATAAACAATAAAATTTGGATTAAAACTAAAAAACCTATATTCTTGCCATATATGAACAAAGAGATATGAAATAAGGGAAAGAAGGGATTAGATTTCGCGAAATGATGATACAAAGTGTTAAGCAACCTTCAATCACCTTAAAAAACTCATGAGAATCCTTAAAACAAGAAAAAAATAAAAACCTAAAAACTAGCTAAAGAAGAGAGAACTAGAATTTTGATATGAATTCTATACCCTAATCCTTCCTAACTTCTACAAAAATGATCTATGAGGCTTCTTATATATTTTGGTTGTAAATAGGAAGAAGCTGAAGTAACTTACAACATGTGAAGAGCAAGTTGCAGCTAGAAATATCATAACAGGTAATAAAATGACACTTGAAGACTAGTAAAATGACATCGTTTAACCCCTACGTTTTGCGTCCTAGAGTGGCTCTAACGGTGGACTGGAGGAGTAAAATGGTGGTCTTCTTAAACTATTGTTTATGCCCCGCAATTTGACATTTTTGTTGAATTTTCGAGATTTTCTCTACAAGTTGGCTTCCATCTGCATTGTACAACTTTTATAGACATAATTAAACACTTTAACAACAATTTAGAAGCAAATATTCATTAAATTGGCTTGAAATGGATATGAAAATGCATTGAAATCCAAGCCTAACATTTTCTCCGCACTTATCTTTTGCTTGTCCTCAAGCAAATCATTAAATCATCAAGTTCAACATGACTTATGAATTAAGGAAAACTTGTACAATTCATTAAACAACATCAATGGACCAATTTCCTTGGGTTGCCAAACATTATGCACCTAAAACATTATATATAGCCAATTAAGCATAATAAGTCACTAATAACCTTAAATCACTTCATGTTTCATCAAATTCAATCTAAAGCATGCTTCCATTCCACATGAAAAATGAATAGTGCTAAAGCAAGATGTATTACCTTTCAAAATTGTCTAACATCCTTTATTGATTAAAACCAAAACTTAAAAATACGTGAGCTTTTTGGAGCTTTGTTGAGAGGCCAAGAAATCTCATTACATGAAGATGAACATTTTACTATGAAAATCCTCGGTACTTCAATCAAATCACCTCACATCAACTGGCTACTAAAACTACTTATAAACTTTAACCATTTGGTTCTAAGCCAGCTGAGTGAATAAACTCACTTATTTCATATTTTTCTTTTCTTTTCTTTTCTTTTTTAATTTTATTTTTTATCTGTTTTTTTATCTTTTTTTCGTTTCAAATTACAGCAAGACGATATGATATTTTAAAAGAAAGGACATTATGCTTTAAAACTATGCATTTTAAACATAGAACTCATAATGATTAAAAGATGTCATCATCCAAAACATAAAATAATTTAAAACTATTTGATCTTCAATAAACTTAATCAATCATATAGCATCTAAAAAGGATATAATAAATGAAAACAAAAGGAAAAATGTCTAATGACATGCATAAAAATTGAAAAAGAAATTACACAATTTATAGATTATGTTGAAAAAGATGATAAATTTACATATTTTTGGCCAAATCAAACATAAATATGATCATCCATTCCTTCCCCCACATTTAAATTGAAGATTGTCCTCAATGTTCTTAAAACACATAATAAGCATATATATAAAAGGGATAAGGAATAGAAAACACCTGGATAAAAGATGAAATCACTTAAAGATCCATTAAAGATTCATGTAGAAACTTGCTCCATAAGATAGCAAAGATTGAATATAACACCTACAAAGCCAATAAAAGAGAATCAAAGCACTAGAAATCAACTAGAAAGCAACCATTCTAAATAAAATAAATATGGTCAAAAAATAACAAAGAGCACAAAACAAAAGGAAACTAAAGAAAAACACACTAAACAAAAGAAATCACACCAAAACACAATAAAACCTACTATTATGGTTAGGTTGCTTTCCAATAAGCACTTATTTAAGGTCTTTTAGCTTGATCTTAAAGTTAGGAAAATTTCAACCTAAACATTAACTTAGAATCCAACTTTGTTCTCTTCTAAATTAGAATAGCCTAAATTTTGAGAGGGTTTTAAAATATGCAATTTATTTTAACAATTTAGAACGCGACCCTTTATGAAACACCACTCATGAATTTTAAGATTCCATGGTACAAGTCTTAAATTATCGTTGTTGGCCTAGCATCAAAAGCATTAACACTAATATAATCCATAAACTCTATTGCTTTAGAGGATTCAACGTCATTAGGCTTGACAAATTCATTAAAATTTTCACATTTAAAAACCTTAAAATCTTTGTCTTCAACTGGAATATCATCTTTAACACCAATAAAATCAACATAAGCATCATCTAGGAGATCATTTAACAAGTATGCATAAGAACTTTCATCACTTTCACTATCAATAATGGCATTTTCAGTTTCAATTTCAACATTGTCCTTATAATCCACAAAATTCACAACATGATAGTTAAAAGTCATGGAAAAATCATCATCATCATCAACCATAGCACGAACTTCTAACTTAGTTTACTCACATTTAAGAGACGGAGTTGGAGTAATAGGTGTAATTATTTTACACGTCTCTCAAGGCAGGATAAGAAGGTTCCAACTCTTTGACTATGGATTGATTGTTAGCTAGATGCTCATCTAATTGAGTTACATTATAAAAGAGTTTGTGCAATTTTTGAAACAAATGAATGGAGTGCCTAGACTGAGCATCCAACATCTATGGATATGGAACTCTAGGTTGTGACGATTGGACATTTGAATTAGCAAATAGCCTAGGTGGATTATCTTTTTTTCTAATTTCTTTCTATACTTCACTACTTTCCATCACTTTTCTTTTATCCTTTTCTTCACTTACAACCTCCAATCCATTACTATGAGGCATCGTGATGGAAATAACATGGTTTTTATGGGTAGGTTCAAGCATACTAGGTAAGGGTCTAGGTAACCTCTTATCTAAGAGCTATGTAATCTAACCTACTTAAGTCTCTAAGTTATTAATTGAGTTTTCATGATTTTTCATCCTAGACTTGTTGCTTTGAATTTAGTTCATCATTATATCATCAATATTAGACTTTTCTTGGTCAATTGGCTGAAAAGGGAATTCAAATTGAAGGTTGACATGGAAATTTTGGTAGGCTGGACCAAGATTCAATCCTACCAAAACTCTTTAAATCACTCCCAAGACTCATGTAAACCGTCACTCTCATATTACTCAAAAGATGAAATCAAAATTTTCAATTTTGATATCTTAACTGGGAGAAAGAATTTAGATAAAAATATATTTTCAAGATCATCTCAAGTGGTGATGGAATTAGGCTAGAAAGTTTTTAACAATGTACTAGCTCTATCTTTCAGAGAAAATGGAAACAATCTAGTCTAAGGGCATAATCTGAAATACTAGGACTTTTATAAAGATCGCAAATATCTATAAAATTTCTTAAATGATCATTTGGAATTTATAAGGATGAACCACTAAACTGAGAAGATCTTATCAAAGAAATGACAGCATGTGGAATTTCAAAATCATTTGAGTCTATCCTAAGCCTAAAAATGCTAGACTTAAGACCACTCATATTTGGCATGATCAATTCTAACATGGATGGTTCTTTAAGATGTTGAACATTTAAGTTCTTATGATGTTCTATTTCTAAATGTACTTGGTTTTACTAAACATATATTCAAGAGAAGCACGAGCTAATAATCAAGCTAAAGGAAATGAGAAACAAATTAAAACTAACACAAAATCAAAAACGCAAGAAAGACAAGCAAAGGAAAACACACTTATAAATAATATTTACACCGTAGAGTAATTGACACCAATATTTTCATAATATCACAAAAATTTTCCTTGGAAACAGAATTGAAAACTTGTTTCATTGGTTTGATATCACTAATTTAGCTCAATAATTCAATAAATTCTCATGTAATTTAAATTCAAATTCAAATCAACTTGACGGTAGTGTAACGATCGTAAGTAATAAAATGAAGTGAATTTAAGATTTTAAAATGTTGAAACCAGAGAGAAAATGTGTGAATACTAAGGCAATTCGATTATAATTGCCTAAGGAACTGAAGATATTTAATTTAAACTAACTAGATAAACTAAAACAAACCTAAAAACTTCCATCTTTGCAATTGTATTCCAAGTGATCTAAGGATTACCAATTGATTAAATTGCCAAATACTAGGCCTAAATGACTTAAATAAGTTATGAAATAGATTGGAATTTCTAATCTAAGGCCTTCACTAAATCAAGACAAAGCTATGGTTAAGTCATTGCCTTTTATCTAACATTCTTAGTTTATGGTCTGGTCCACTCATAAGTCTAAGAAGTAGGCTTAAAGTTTAAGAAGTTCTAATCCTAAAAATCGTATTTCAAATTAGTGCCCTCATGATAATCAGGTAGATTTCTCGGATCCTTGAATTAAACTATGTTGTGTACTTAATTTTCCCATGACTAAAGTACAGACTGTTGGATATTTAACCATCTTAAATCATATTCTAAGTGACCAACTCAAAATAAGCATTATGATCTCAAATAAATAAAGATTATCATCCACTCATGTGTTAGAAACTTACTTAAAGCATTTAAGAACATGTATGTAGCTAGAATTTAGCTTAAACCATTAAAACATAAGCAAGAAAATTCAGATTTATCATCAAAGCATATGTTCTTGATACATATACATATATATATGAACAAAGAGAGCATAAAAAAAGAGATTTAATGTTTAGAAAGTACCAAATGATGGAACAAGCTGATAGACAACCTCCCAACATGTCTATGAATTCCCTTGAATTCTCAAGATAATTAAAATTACAATCTACAAAGGCTAGAAAAGAAAAAGAAAAGAAAATTTGAAAACTAGCTAAAGGAGAGAGAACTAGAATTTTGATCCGAATTCTCTACGCTAATTCATCATATCTTATGTAAGAATGATCTCTAAGACTTCTTATATATGTTGGCTGCAATTAAAAACAAGTTTGAGTACATTGAAGTTGGAAATATCTCAACAGATAATAAAATGGAACTTAAAGAACAGTAAAACGACGTTGTTTAACCCCTGCGTTTTACTTCCTAAAGTGACTTAAACGATAGGTTGGAGGAGTAAAATGGTAGTGTTCTTAGACCGCCATTTAAGTCTTCTAATTTGATTTTTTTTAATTTTTGAAAATTTATCCAAAAGTTGGCTTCTATCTGTATTGTACAATATTTATACACATAATTAAACAGTTTAGCAACAATTTTGAAGCAAATGTGCATTAAATAGGCTTGAAATGGATATAAAAATGACTTGAAATCTAAGCCTAACACCCCATGACAAAGGATAAATTTTGTTCATGTACATGGATGCGCAAAGTGAACTTAGCGTGGCTGGTGTCTGAAGTTAGGAGTTTATGAAAAGAAATTAGTAACGAATAGCATTGGCAATTTGTGGTGATTGCTTGCAGTTAGAATTAGTAGTGTTACAAAAGAGTCTATAAAGGAAAAATCTCAATCCTATATTATAATCAATTAAATGCTCCCATTTAATTTAAAGTTCTTCTAACTGGGATGACTAATAGATTGACTAATTTAGTGTTGGAAAATCAAGACATGATCACATTGCACATAACATAAACAAAACAAAAATTTTATTCGACTTCTCAAAAACCAAGATTACAATATTTTATAACAAGATTAAATCATAAATATAATAAACCATGAATCTAAGAGCCTATTTGGTAAGAATTAGTTTCTTGTTTAGGTTTCCTATTTTTCTCAGCACATAAGTTTTTTAAAAAATAACATAGAAATTGAAAAATACAACACACTATTATAGTACAGAAATCGAAAAAAACAGCGTAAAAACCTAAAAAAACACAGAAAACCAAGATAAAAACCATAACAAAAAATCCCAACTAATATCAATACCAAATGGGACCTAAATTTATAGCTTATTTTGAAACTTGATCCATGTTTTCTTCTTATTGAAACCTACTAGAAGAACCACTTTAGCCACACACGTATTTAGTATCTAACAATGTCAATAGACTAACTTCAGAGAAACTCAACAATTGAGAGGAATATAACGAGAAGTGCTATCCCCTCTTATATTTCCCCCCTTTATATAGAAAATATAAGATCTTTCTTAATATTAAAATTAAATATAGTTACAATTAAAGTCACACTATAATTACAATTATTATTTAATCTTAATAAAATCAAATATCATATATTTGACCCTTAAAGTTTTTGAAACTTCACAATTAAGTCCAACTTAATTAATTTTACTCTCTTTAGTTAATCTTTATGTGTAAACCATTAGGTTCTTAATATGTTAGTAATAATTATAAGTTATAATTCTAATTTATAATTAGAATTAGAAAATTAAAACTCCTTTTAATTTATCTCTAATTTTCCAATTAAACAATTTATAATCGTAGATCAAGATTGATGTATAATAATATGTTATGACTATTCCAGTATTAGAAATGTCAAAGTAATTTTGACTTATCCTATCTGTGCATGATTTTTCTATATAATTCAATCATTTCATCATATAATGTTCCGAGTAGACAAAGAGTATAGAATTAGTATTTTCTCTATTTAATTCTAAGCATATCAGTTCTCTACCATTAATAATTGATTTTATTAATGACATCTAAAAACTATTATAACATTTCATCTTAGCCAAAAAAATTTGAAATCAATACAAATCCAATATTGATCACTCAACTATCTCCATATACCTCATGCTACATTCAATGACTACTAAGAGAATTATCTATGGTTTAAAAAAGTGTATGTTGTATCAAAACATAACTATCCTCATACAAGATAACTTTAGTAATCTCAAGCTTAAAGATCACTTATATAATCATTACAATGAGTATTTCCATAGACATACATATAATGTTTTATATGAAATTTTCATATCGAGTTAGTTCAGTAAACCTGTTTTCAAGTAAACACCCACAAGTTTATTTAAGCATTTTAATACTTTAGTTTATGTGATCGGCTATTTCCTTTCTAAGGAACAACGTAACTTGTCCTAGTCTTTTTGCTTTATTAATATCCAATTTTAATAAAGTAACGGTTAGGATTAATTTAGGAATAATACTTAATATCACACTATAATTATCATAATTATGATCTCTTACATAATTTTATTTGTAATATATATATATATCTCATAAATTTTATTTTATATATATATTAATTAAATATTCATAAAATAAATAATACTTTTATAAATATATATCATAAATTTACATCCAATTGATTGGTTAAAAGGTTTAAACTAACGCTTAGTTTTTCTCATGTTTATTGTAGCCCTTAAGGACATTATTGAACGTCAGTTCAGCAGTCAACGAAATTTGAGCTAGACCTGAAGAGTTAGATAAACCCAAACTTTTGAGCAGAGCTGAAGTTCCTTAAAGCATGGGTATACATCTATTTGATCATATTTGAATCCATAAGTTTACAATTGTTTGATTTAAGTAACCAAAACTTCCTAACGTAATGGATTTGAATGCATTGGACACAATGATTTGGTTACTTGATCATTAACTCAATGATGACATAGAAATGTAAAGATTTTGAGGCCCGAGATGTCTCCTACGAGCGAAGTCATAGGTGAAGCACCTTCGAGCAGCTCAAGTTTACCTTTGGATGTAATAGCCGCCCGTGGAAAAAGTAAGGGTATAGTTGTGACGATGACTAGGTATAACGAGGAAGTTGACGTGTCAAAGAGAAGGAATGAGACCATTTGGTCTTCCGTTGGGATTTTTGTAAGTGGGCCCCAAAACTCCTTTACGTGTTCAAGTTCTTAAAGTTTGTTGTTTGAATAATAAATATCGGATGGTGCATCAGCATGTATGACTTTTTTTTCCTGAAGAATGATTTTTGGTGATGAAAAGACTTATTTTGGAATCTGATAGCGTTTTTGAAATCTTAAACGTTACACAACTATGTCCCACCGGAATATGCATGGAGGACATGTTTGTGTCACCTTGTTTTTGTATTCTGAACTTACCAACCGACAGTAACGGATGTCCCTCACACAATTTTTATACATGGGAATTGAATATTTTGCTATCCAACTCCCTGGTCTATGGCAGATCGATCTTCTAGTTTGCAAGATAATGAATGCAAGCCTGTTGGAAAAAAATGCTTTCATTTTTCTAATTGGTTTTAGTTGTTCATGAAATTGTCAACTATAATGTTCCAAGCTAATTGGAAACATTGACCTAACATCACTCAATATCTCACCATCATCGCATTTCACACGAACTCTGAATAATGATGCTTTATTCACATTTTCTCTTGCTTTTGCTAACCACTTCACATCAACATAACTGATGTTGATTGTGGGTACTATCAATTTTGTGTACATTCGTTTCTTAAAAGGGAATCGAGTTTATAGAAAACTTTTAGTTGTTTTAGATTGTAATGAAACATTTATGATTTTTTAGTAACCAGTGTTTGACGAACAAAACATGGCGTTATGTTTTCGGTTCCCAAAACAAACTGATATGTGAACGATGGTTCATTCTTGGCACAATAATAGTGACATTTAAAAAAAATTCAATGAGTAATGTAAAGGACGGACTTTGCATTTTCACATTCATCTTGCTATCATAAACTAATTGTGATTTCATGTTTCTCGTGAAATGCATGCATGAGGTGGGGCCCCATTACGTGAGAGGGGGCTTATGTGGGACTCCATTCCGGGGTTCCTTAGTATTATCATGCAATTCACATGGGAAAAAAGCATGTATTTTTTTGTCTTTACGTGCTTTATATATTGACCCTAATTGTAAAAGGCATCAACATAGTATTTCTCAGATATCTGTTACGTAGTTATGGTTGGTATGATGGTGGCTGACAATCTTATTACTATGCTGAATTTTGTTGAGGGTCGGTCTAACAGTAATGATCATGCTGCATTTATGTTAAAAAGGCACAATGTCTAGCTCATAAAACATGACAGTATGCAAATTTCACATAAATTAAAATAAAAGGACACGTGATTATAGGATGGTTTTTTTGGATTAGGATGTAGCCCAACAGAACACAAATTAAGTTCGACAACTGTTCAATGACAAGTAACCAACTTTCGAAATTTTATGTGTTCGATTCACATTACGGATGATGTTGTGAATATTACGGATGATGTTGTGAATACTATCTTTAAATGTCAACTAGTTGTTTACACTATGTCGGTTAACTCCATTTCATTAGAACCACGCCCTTATCGTCCAAATAAAGATACGCATCGGTTACTTATTGGCCCACACTTCAGGCATCGGTGGCCACAATACGGGCTATATGTAACATGCCATTGAGTTTTTTTAACAAATATCAATGCATTGAGTATTTCCTGTTGTTACCCCACATTGTGACTCCATTTTCGTACACAAATTGGGATCCCTTGGATAGGCCAAGGTCCTTGCTCCACGATTGAATTGACACCATCTTCAAAAGCAAACTTAATAATAAAATGGTTTGTTTCATGTTCTAATATTTCCTGCAAGCCTTGGTTCTTCCACTCTTTGGTCAATGCTCTAAGTACAACATCGAAAAATGGTCTTTTTCCAAGGAAGAATCTAGCTAGAACAGTCTTCAATTTTTCTGCGCCAGCATTTAGAACATCGTCTGGAAGTTTCACAAATGGTTGCCCCGCTACATACCTAGGCAGGATGCAACTGAGTCTTTTAGCTTCTCCAATACAAGGTCCTTCAGTAGAGACATGTACAACCTCTTTCCCCTTTACAGGTTGGCCAAGATCTAGTAAGGACGTCTCAAGGTTTAGATGAAGATTTTGCGTGGTAGGTGTGGTTTGGGTTTGAATGAAAAATAGAGCGTTGAGTTGGGCGAGGTGGGCAGGAGTCCAATTCAGTTGTTGTTGACGATGAAGTGACCAACTTATGAACAAATGAATGATAGCGGGAAATGAACCATCTTTATTAACGTCGGATTGTAAACTGGAGCAAGGCCTAGTGTTTCCAAGGAATCCAACCGTAGGTTGCTTGCAAAGATATATGGAAGAACAATAGTCAGAATGGATAGCTAGAATGTATAAATGCCCGAGGATATAATGGTTAAATGTGTTTCAAGGGTTTTAGAAGTCGTTTCACATCTACTTGTGTGGCTTGGCATTACTCAAGATACAACTCCGACAAAATGAGTGTAGTTTGACCCCAGTTTTTGTAAGAGACCTTGTTCCAGTGTCTTACATTTCACTTGTTTGCAGGATTAATAGATTATAACTAATCTTTTCGTATCCATGCTAACCTAATCTCTTGGTTATAAATCGTCACTGGTAAGTTTTTGTACATAAAATATGGCTATCGCTTACGTATCGAAATTTAACCAAATTTTTTTTTATTGGTGTAATCTTTATTAAGACAAAAAAAAGTTATTATGTCATTAACATTCACATATTCAATGTAGTTCATCAGTAATATGTAATTTCAATCAACATGACACATAAAAAACATGCCAAACTTCTAGATTATAAGGAAAATCATTGTCTGAAATGGAAGAATAGTCAGTCCTTATCTCAAGATTTAGCCAGCCTTTGTATTTGTGAATCCAACAATCATAAAAATTATTATGGAATCTGTGTACAATAAAAACAGTTGTGAAATCGAACATTTACTATGTAGTCATGAACAATTACACATTGTTACTGAGATGCATCGATCATACACTATTATTGATGCAATGCAGTGATGCAAATTTTGTAACATTTCTCGGCAAACCCAAGTTGAATTCTTTTTTAGTCATATGCAACAGTACCTAACCCTACATCTTGTAGGCATGTTTTTATAATGATTATCGTAGGTTTTATAGGCAATTCTATGTGATTTGGGTACATATTTAGATGATTATTGAATAAGATAATGCTTATGTTGTTTTTTACAGTTATTTATATTTTGTAGGATTTGTGAGCATTTTAATGGAATCCTAGAGTTAAAAGAGATGTGCAATGAATTTGAAAGTTAGAGCAACATGTTATGAAGTTCTGCATTAAACATCAAGTTCATAGGATAAGTCACAAAGAGTGCATCAAGAGAGGAGAAAGAAAAGTTAAAATACAAGTGCAAGAGACTTTGGTGAGAAATTAGATGCACTTTTGAAGTTGAAATTATTACAGAAGTTAAATTCTTTCTTAGTCATATGTGATAGTACCTAACTATACATCTTATAGGCATGTTTTTATAATGATTATCTTAGGTTTTATGGGTGATTCTATGCGATTTGGATACATATTTGGATGATTATTGAATAAGATAATGCTTATGCTGTTTTTGATAGTTGTTTATATTTTGTAGGATTTGTGAGCATTTTAATGGATTCCTAGAGTTAGAAGAGATGTGTAATTAATTTGGAAGTTAGAGCAACATGTTATGAAGTTCCACATTAAACATTAAGGCCATAGGATAAGACATAAAGAGTGGATCAAGAGAAAAGAAAGAGAAGTTAAAATACATAGTAACTCAAGTGCAAGAGACTTTGGTGAGAAATTAGATGGACTTTTGAAGTTGAAATTATTACATAATCAATTTGAGGAGTAAGAACATCGTGTTTTAAGTTTCACACTAGATTTCAAGGTCAAAGGATGAGTGAAAAAGAAGTTTTAGCGACAAAAATGAGAAGAGTCGAAAGTTGGAAAATCTAGAGCAGGCCATGGTTGTGGCCATAGTTGTAGGATTTTTTTCTAGAGAAAACTACGAGACCAAGGTTGTGACATTATCAAACCCCCTTATGTTTTTAAGCATTTTTATGGTTTTTTACCCTCATTGTCTTTAGTTCCTTGAAGCCCTATAACTTTCACTATTGTCAATCGGTTATACATAAAATTAGATCAAATAAATCTATCTTTTAACACATAAATTTGAAATTCATTCAAGATCGATCTTTTAGCAAGTGCCCCAATCAACAAGTAATATATTAGAATATTTTTAAGTCTCTAAATATCGATCCTATGAGAAAGCTAATATGATGTAAGTATTAGGTCAATCGGGTTACAATTATCTAGAGAATACGTAGCTTTATGTTTTATGAAAATAAATACTACAAGAGAACTAATCCGAAAACTTCTAATCAGTTGCAAAAGAGTTCAAGATTACTTTTTCTAATTGAAATTGTTCAGTTAAGGCTTTGGTTGATGATGATTTAACTTATAGATTAGTGATACTTAATCTAGGATATCTTCACTATATCCAAATAGTGCCCTAGTTAAGACACTGGCTTATCTCTATAAGTCATATCCTAAAGATTGGTTATGCATCGGACTTATGAAATAGATTTAAAGATCAAGAAGTCTAGCCTTAAAATTCCCTATTTCAAGACTAGTACTCTTATGATTAACTAGAGTTTAGTCATGCACTGATTTAAAACACATTTTTTATTGATATGTCAAAGATAAGCATTAAGTTTTCAAATAAATAAAGATTAAATTAGAAATCATTTATAAGACTTCAATTAAATCATAAAACAATTTGACCTTAATTGAAAAATAAATTAAAACATGAAGTTAATTAAAGAACATGGAAAATATAACATAAACAACATAACTTTGAATATTTAAAATAATAACAATAATACACAAAATTAAGAGTTTACAATTAACCAAATTATATTCCCAGATGGTATTCTAGCTCTAAATCACGTAATTGCAGCTCTTAAAATTTGAAACAAACCTAAAAACTCAAATTTTAAAAGATTGAAATGAAAAACAACCTAAAACTACTTTGATCTGAAAACTAGCTAAAACTTAAGTTTTTCTACTAAAAATGGATGCCTAAATCATTTGGGAGAGGCCTCAATTTATCAGAAAGATGCAACTGTAAGTGGAGGAAGAATATAAGTTGTAATTGTTAAAGAAATTAGCTAAAAAAACATGTCTATAGTCATTAACGGTGGTCTAGTCTAAGAACAACAACGTCATTAAATTATGGTGGAATTGTCGTTAATAGTCTAGTATTGACTCCTTTAGCATGGTTCTATGAACCATCAATGGTGGCCACTCTAGACCATCATTGAAGGTATCGAAAATGGATGTTTTTGCTTCTTTTTGAACAATTCTCCAATTATTCACATCAATCTGCAATTTAAACATTTCTAAACATGAATTAAATATTTAAGTACCAAAATAGACACAAATATACATCAAATAACATCTAAAAACAATATGAATTTGACTCCTAACAGCTAACAAGACTGTCAAGGTAATTCCTAAGCCATTTTAACAGGTTTTTTTATCTTAATTGAAGAAGAAATGGAAAACAAAACATAGAGAATTCAAGACTAAGATCAAATTTGGAAATAAGAATCATTAATAACTCAAGAGATTCAAGAGCTTTAGCTATGAGCCATTCTATCCCTTTTATTTTCACAATTTTGTTATTGTTTTTAAAATGTTTTGGAACTAATTTTCTTGTAGGATTTAGATTATTATGAACCTTAAGACGTGGAATTACATTGCCTCCTTGATTTAATGTCAATTTCCATATTTTCTTTGGATTCCCTATGGTTCAATTGAGATTGGCTTTTGAATGTTTTGTGACCATGAAAAATTAAATTCCAAGTACATGATATCATATGTTTAGATTGACCAAATAAAATATCAAACAAATCAATCTTTTGGCGTGAAGGAGAACATTTTGTTGTGAACAACTCTCGGTTACTAAATTGAGTTACATCGAATCAACTAGCAATTAACAGCACTCATAACTTCAACCTTATATACACACACACATATATATATATATATTGCTTTTTTCTCTTTATTTTATTTTTATCTTTTTCTTTCTTTTCCCTTTTTTATCTATATTTATGTATTAGATTAGAAATTAGTGGAGTGAATTTTGCTCACTTATTTAATTAACGAAGTTATTTATTTATTTGTTTATTATAATGATAAAAGTGTTTTAAAAGAAGTAACAAAATTACTCACAAAGTTGCATTTTATATAAGGAATATTATTCTAATCATCAGGTATTCATTATCCAAATTATGAAATGAGTTAAAGGTATTTAGTCATTAATAGTCAAAATTAATCATATAACATTTAAAATTGTCCAAATAATTGAATTTAAAAGAAAACATGGGCAATAATAAATATCAAAATAGAAAAGAGTTTCCATAAATTATAAACTAGTAAAAGAAAATCAATAAATTGATATACTATCAAACAATAAATACTCAAGTGTGTTTAACTAACATTTCCTTCCCCACACACTTAAATTAAACATTATCCCTAATGTTAAAAAATCACAAATAAAGCATAAAATGCAAGAGAAAGGAAATTAATACACCTTGACAAATATGTGATTGTGAAAGCTCTCCGTTAATGTGAATTGTAGCTATTTAAAAATAAAGGAGAAAATATCAAAGCACCATGAACAGAATAAAACACATAAAACTAAAAACAATCACAACAAAACACATTAAAATAAAACACATCAAAAGTATGCAAAAAGCATATTATTTTGTTGAAAGCATATGAAATCCTACTTTTATGGTTGGGTTGCCTCCCAAGAAATGTTTCTTTAAGGTCTTTTAGCTAAACTTTAGGGTTAAGGAATTTTCAACGTAAGCTTTGGTCCAACATCTAACTTCTCTGCCTCATCCTTATTCTTTGAATAATGACAAACCAATTTTGGAAGGATTTCTATACCAATCAGAAAAGTCCCAAATTCATAAGTCATGCCCTTATCAAAACATCTTGGTAAAAATTCTAAGTATTAAACTTTTGCTCGCGAATCAAAACCAAAATAATCTATGCTCTCAAATGCTACTTTAGACTCTTTGTTTAACCTATTTTCAATAACCTGGAATTGATGCTCACATTTAACAGTTTCAAAATTGTGTCACTGAAAGCTAGTGTAGACTCAGCACTTTCACTTATGAGCTCAATTGACTTTTCATGATCAATTCCCTTAATTGATTCTAAAATTTCTCCCATGGTTCTTTGATCATGCTAAGGCTTAGAAGGATTTTCTAAATGTGAAATGAATGCAACCTTATTAAGGTAAGAATAATCAGGATGATCTATCTAATTTAAAGTACGCTTATCTATACACTCAGGACACTATTGACTAGGAAAATATGACAGTTGTTCTAAACAAGCTGGATTAAAATATTTGAATTGATTTGTCTAACTATCACCAGGGTTAATTTCAACATTAGTCTCATACCAATGGTCTTGTTGCCTCTATGTTTCTTGATAACTCAAGTAAGCTACTACAAGATATCCCAACTCGCAAAAAAAGATGACCACAAAAACGAAACAAAGAAAGAAACTAAAAAACAAAACATAAAATAAACACATAACAAAATAAAGAAAACAACACAAACAACAACAAAAAATCTAGAGTAATTGCCACCGATATATCCCTAATATTACAATTCACTTCCCCAGCAACAATTCCAAAAATTTTATTGCAATTGGCCACACACAAAATTAGATCCAATTAATCTATCTTTCAACACGTAAATTCATAATTAATTCGAGACTAACTCTTTGGTAAGTGTAACAGTCGAATCAAGGACTATATTTAAGACTCTGAGTATCGATCACACGAGGAAGTTTATATGATGTAAGTACTAGGTTAATTACATTAAAATTATCTAAAGCACACTCCGCTTTATGATTTAAGAAAATAAATAACTAAAACCTAATCTAAAAAGCCTAGAAAAATTCTAATCAATTGTAAAAGAGTTTTAGATTTCTTTTCCTAACTTATTCACTTAAGCTTTAATGGTTGATGATTTAATTGATTTAAAGATCAGTGATAATGAATCTAGGTTACCTTCTTTAAATCAAGACCATGTTATGATTAAGACACTGCTTTATCTCTATTGGTCCTTTCTTGAAGTTTGGTTATGACTTAGACTTTAGCTAATAGGCTTAAAGCTTAGGAAGTCTAGTCCTAAATTATCCTAATCCAAGACTAGCATCCTCATGAACAACTAATCTTTGGTTAGTTCATTGATTTAAACTATGTTGTTTGATGACTTTTCTAATATCCTAAGTAGAGATTGTCAGATCCTAGATTATTTAATAGCAATATCCTAAGTGAACAGTTTAGGAAAAGCATTAAGCATTCAATAAACAAAGGTTATTTCACTAATCTTGCATTAACAATCAAATAACACAATTAATCATTAATAAACAATTTTAACATGATAAGTTAACTGAAATAAAATATTAAGCACAACAATTAGTCAAAGAACACAATAAATACAATTTAAGCAGTACTAATTTGATTAATTTAAATTAACAGTAATAGTACACGAAATTAAAAGTTTGGAATGAACTAAATCACATTCCCAAAAGGTTATATAACAAAGAATAACGTGATTATAGCTTTTGAAATTCAAATAAACCTGAAAACCCAAATTTCAAAAGATTGAAATGAAAAGCAACCTAAAACTACTTTGATATGAAAAAACTACTAAAATAGAGATGTTTGAGGCCTAAATATGCTTACTTAGACTTCTGGGAAAGGTCCCTTTTTATAGGGAAGGTGTAGTTGCATGTAGAGGCAGAACACAGTAAAAAATGTTAAAGATTCGAGTCAAAAATTATGTTTGCTGTCCTTTAACGATGGGTTGACTTTGAGAATAACAGTTGATAAGTGGTGGACACCGTTATGCTCCCTTGTGTCTGGAATGCTAAGCGGCCCCTTGTCAAGTGTTAAATGGAACTATTTAGAGTTTAATGAGTAGCCGTTTCACTCTATTTCCAGCGGCCTTTAATAGGGGTCTTGGATCCTTAAACGAGGGGCTATATGGTCACTATTTAGGGTGCTATTTTGCTTTCTTCTTTATCCTTTTTACAAATTTTCTCCATTTTCACATCTTTTTGAACATTAAACATTTATAAACATTAATTCAAAATTAAACATTGAAATATGGGTAAATTGACATCAAATAACAACTAAAAACACTATGAATTTGAACCCTACCAGTTAGTAGATTACGATAAGCTACCATGATAAAATGTTTCTTATAGCATAGATTTAAGGGGAGCACATCATTTAGTAGCTTTCATTTGTTATTACATGTTACTAAGAGAGAAGTTTAGGGATAATATCTATTTGTATAGGAAGAGATGTCATTTGTATGTTGTTTTTAGTTATGAATTATGTTTGCCTCATTGAAATTATGTTTCTTATGTATGATATTTATTTAGATCCCTTCTTTATCTTTTATCATTACATTGATGCATAGATAAAGGGGTAGAACTATGCATTTTAGGAATTAAGAATGTTTTATAGTTGGTATCTTTGAAAATCATGTGTCATTTTATATGGTTTTTAAAATTCCTATAAATTATTTAATAAAAACTAGTATCTATTCAAATCTTTCATAAATCTTTGATTATTTCATAAGGGGGAGAGAATCAAGGATATATTTATTGCAGGAATAAGGTGGTTAGAAATCTTATAAGATTATGTCAATATACCTTTTAATGATGCCAAAAAGGGGCAAGATAAATGATATTAAGGGGAGTGATATGTGGTCTACACTATGTAAGATTTTAAATAAAATGAATCCAAAATCTCAATTCTAGCAATACTAAGACTATAAATATGAAAGTGTACCTATCCTATCATAGTATAGCTATTATAAGCCTAGATTATCGATCCCGCAAGGACTATTTTGAACTATAGGTAATATTTGTCTCTTCACTATCTAACTTATTCAAATGGGTGGTGCATTTATTGATTAACAAAAGTTAAACTAAATAACTAAAGGTAGTTTCAAAAGATTTAACAAGAAAGAAAAAAGTTAGGACCTAAATGTTTAATCTCCTTAAAATTTTTTAATGTCCATTGCTTAACCTTGATTCATCATATCATGTAGATTTGCTTAAATAGTAGGTTTCCTAAATTGAACTACACACTCTTTCGAGTTATGTAATTCCTATTCCTTTGATACATTAAACAAAAGTTTTCCTTATCTCAAAATATCAATTAAATGCATTAACACGTTCTATAGAATTTATTTCCTTAATTAAGTTCACGCATAATCTAGAATTCTCATGTAAGCCCATCTCTAGGTCCCATGTATGTTTCATTATCATATATCTAATATATCAATCTAAATATATGAAATTACATAATTGGAATTGAAGCTCACATTTGCATAATAATCAAAAACCAATTGCATTAATTCCATGGTTAAATCCAATACAAAGTCTAGAAATTCAATATTAGATTACAGGAACAATGTAAAAAACTACATCATAGGGTTTATAATCATTTAGATCTTATAAGAAAATTATTTACTAAATATAATGAAATAAATAAAAATAATCATAGAAAAGATACGTATTGCAAAGCTCATTGTGAAGGTGCTTAAATCCTTTGACTCCTCTATGATCTTTGCTCAAAAACCATTATTGATCTTCATTTTCTTGATATTTTGATCCAATTCCCTCCTTATTTTTTACTATAAATCTTGTTAAGATGTCTTCAAATCCTCCACTAAGCTTTTTGTGGAATATATGGACATCTAAGAAATCAAAGACATTGATAAAAGACCTAAGATAGCTTAAGTACATAAGGAGGCTTGGCAGTGTCATGGATTGCTTGTAGTTATGAGTTATTAGTGGTGTTATGGAACTCAACTTGTTTTACGCTAAATATTACAAGTGAACGACTCGTAACTATTAGTATAATTGGATATCATCCCATAAGGATTGTATTTAGTCACCACTTAATTTAGATTATACTTTGATTGAGGAACAATTTCAAATGATAAAAACTAGAAAATAAGTCAAAATTAAAAAAACTAACAATGGAAAATTAATTGAGAAAAAAAGCAAAATTTGATAACCAATGTTTAGGATTAGGAGTCGCTTTTATCCCTATTTTGCTTACCAGGTATCTTATTGATTAACTTATGCTTGACCTAAGATTTTTTAAGGTTTAATTACCCTCTCTTAAGGTGTAATTACTTGTCCCTAGTCGAAATAAGATAGAATCAATTATGTTGTCTCGCAACTTACACACCTTTTCTAACCATTTAACTAGATGTTAAGCAAGAACAATAAGTAATCAAACAAATAGCCAAGATATCTCTTTAACTACTTAAAAAACCTGAATTTTTATAAGTCTATAAGGAACCAACTCTCGTTATACTACCTAACACGAATTCCCAAGCTCACTCTCTCAATCTATTGCAAGGTATATGCATAATAAACATCACGAGAATCCATTCATTGAACTAATAAGAACAAGGTTCACAAAATAGATCAAGAGTAACACCTACAAAATGTTAAGCCACTGATAAAAATAATAAATCTACCAACATTCATGTTTTCCATATTAAAAAGTAATAAAGAGAAGGAATAATAAACTATGTGAAGCCTTAAAGTTCTTCTCTTCATACCAAGAAAGCTAGAAAACTAGATGTTAAAGTATCTTTGTGTTTCCCAAGGAAGATGGTGTTTTTCTTTTTAGGTAGCCACTAAAACGCTTAAAGTTGCCTCTTTTGGATGTTCACTAATGATTGTTGGAGGCTTCTAAGGTTTTGTGCCCTTATATATGTCCAAAGGAGGGTTCCTCAACTGAAAACCTCATGTTTTACTTGAAATATGTCAGCTCCATCAAAAAGTTGTCATCAAGGGGTGTCATGATCGTGCACAAGCATGATCATGCACAAACATGATCATGCATTGCACTTTGACAGCTTTCTGTATCCTCCACCCCATTTGGCCATAATTCCTTCACTAGGACTCTAATTGAATTGAAATATGAACTACAATCTCCCCACATATTGGTCTTACGCCCTACTAAATTTCATGGCCATCTAAGTTTTACAAGTATGCTTAATGGCTCATCCAAATCACCTATAGCACATAGAAAGCTAAAATTCTGCTACCTGTGAAACCAACAACCAAAGTACATCAATATATTCCTGAAATAAGGTCAAAATTTACTCTCAAATACTAAAAAATATCAAAAAACAATCAAACACCTAAAATATAATGAAAAGATGCAAAATATAAAATAAACTAATGTTGAAACACACAAATAACACATAAAACATATGAAACAACCTAGAAACATAGCCTAAAAACACATTTATCAACTTCCCCACACTTAAACCTTTGCTTATCCTTAAGAAAAATCAAGCATAAAAATTACATCCCATCACTTCATTTTCAAAGGAATCAAATGTATTAAATCTTTTGAACTTTGGCCAATTTGAATGTGAAGTTATTACAAGTATCATAATTAGTTTTCATCAGTGCACATAAACAATCTCAGCTTATGATACTATCAATCAAAGGCAATATTAAACTCAAAATGGATTTTCCTCATAGAATTCATTCATTTCACTCAATTGTTTAAAGTTTAGTGTTTTGTTCTAGACTCCCTATAGGAAACTATAGTGCCATAGGCTGGCAAATTCATCGATTCTCTTTCACACTGATTAAATGCTAAAATGTATTAAAAGGAATTTATTTAAGGCTGTAATGGGGCTAGGGTTAAGGTGGGTCAAAATTGGTTTTTAGGGTTCCTCACAAGTATTTATAAAGCACTAAGTTCACAAAGGGATGCAAAATTTACTTGTGAGATATGCATGTAAATATACTAACTACTCAACACTTATTGTTACTACTATATGAGATTCTTTTCTTTTCTTTTTTTCTTTATTTTCTTTATTTTTTGAACAATAAGAAAGCAAACAAAAATAGTAACTAAATGCAATGTGTTATGAGTAAAAGTATTGCTCAAATCATCTTAGGAAAAAAATTGGAGCCAAAAATTCCAAACTAATGCTCACTTAAAAGTTTACTAAACTTATGATTAGGTAAGGCTAACGGAGTTTCGGGTTTTAAAATGGGTGTTTTTTTTTCAAGAAACAAAAGGATTAAAGGCTTAATGGGGTTTGTAAGGGACAATAAAATAGGTTGGTCATTAAGTCAAGGATTAAAAAAAAGAGGGCCTTAATAATTTCTATATTGCATGTGTCTAGTATATTCAAATTAGTTTAGAGAAAGTTTTGAAGATATAACCTAGTGGAGTATCACACATATAAGGAAATGAAATTATTTTGGAATGGATTCATGTAGGATTAATTCCTTACATAGGATCAGTTGAAAATCCATTATGCTTCTATATATTACCTAAACACTCAAGTACAAATTTATGAGTAAACTTATGCAACCAAATACTTTAATCAATCTACATGATTTATCTTCTTTCGAGCGGCCTAATTCGATTTCAAGTATACATTTAATCTCATTCCAACGATAATGATAGGATTTCTTGGTAACACATTCATCACAAAAATTAAAGTGCAATGAATTTGACACACCTAATACTAACAAACTAACATGCATCTTAAATGAAAAAACAAAAACAAAAACTACCACAAAGACTACCTCCCCATGCTTGAAGGAAACATTGTCCTCAATGTGTGAAGATAACCCCAAAAACAAAGAACACCAAGATTAAAGTCGTAAAATAAGCAACACACAAAGAAAAAAATAAAAAAAAAGGAAACAAATAAATAATAATTAAAAGAGGGCCAGAATGCTTATGGAGAGGGTAGTGGTGATAGTGTCGGGGATATAACAACAAGTCCTTATATCTTAAATGACTTAAGGACCTTCTTGTTCAGGTAGCACTATTTTCGAGCCACCATTTGCAACTGCTTGTTCATTTAATCGAGTTGGTGTTGCATCCTCTAGTTGTGCTCTGCTAAGGGATTGCTAACCTTTTCCCATCCTGCTTCTTTGAATTCCTTACTAGAAGTATCCTTGGAGTTAGTGGCAGCCCTAGAAACTAAAACTCTTTGGGTGAACCTATGTTTCATAGTAGTATGAGAATGAGGATTCTGTTGCTCCATGTTGGCATGCTCTATAATCTTTGAATGTCCCAAATAGGGTGCATCAAAATATTTACAAGGGATATGAGTTAAACCAGTAGTATCAATTTGAAAATGTTGAACTAATGGAATGGCAAGATATCCTATGCCTAAATATGCACCCCTTTTAGGCACAGATTACACTGAAGATGGAAAAAAAAACCTTAATCTTCTTATCTATACACCACAACAAAAGCAATTCTCTAGTAGAGCATTTGTTACTTTGAGTTTTGGAAAAAAAAAAAACAGTATAACAGATGAATTTGTGCAAGAGTAAACATTCATGGCTAAAGATATGAGTATTTGAAGAATTGTGAGCATTCAAATCAGGCATTTTAGTTAAATATTTCCAATAAATGGTAGGTGAATTTTGTTCGTTGGTTGAATTGATTAAAAATGGGAGTTCTTTACATTAATTTTACTTTAAAAACCAAAATGATATTAAGAGAAAACTAATGTGACGAACAGGAAGTGCACCTATCGAACAAGTAATAAAGTGGAGTAATTTTAAGACTCTGAGTGTTGAACCCACGGGGAAAATGGTATTCTTAAGTTAATTACAAGATTAATTAGATTACAATTATCTAGAAAATTCCAAATTAATTGATTAAAAAGATGAAAAGATAAAATTTTTAAACTATCCTAATTATGCTTCAAACATTTGCAATTTTGAATTATAAAATGATTTATAAAATTACTAAAAATTATAAACCTATGTAATCTAGTTCAGGATAAGTGATTAAGGAATTTAATGAGTTTAAAACAAATTGAAAGGCTGATTAGAGTTCCTTTATGAATTTGAAACAAAGCTATGGTTAACATGTATGCCTTTTCTCTATTAAACTTAGTTTAAAGTTTTGCTATGCTTTAAATATAGCCAATGGGTTTAATTTCAAGAAGGTTGATTTCTAGATTTGCAGTCTTAGATCTCTAACTCTCACAAATAATCAAAGTTTGGTCATTCACTGATTGATTTA
>JAOXYD010130724.1:0-10974 GCA_028565735.1 Pinacopodium congolense | reverse complement strand
TTCGCTCTTGATATAGTGGAAGCTCTGGCAAATGAGATAGGACCAGACAGAGTTGGGATAAGACTTTGGATTTTTATTTTATTAATAAAATTATTTAAAAATACTTAAATTATATAAAAATAAATTTGAGAAATTTCCTCAAATTTATCTTTTTATATGAGTAAGTTCAAAAATTAAAGAATATGAGATTTAAAGATAAAATTATAAATAAAGTTTAATTTTAAAAGTAAGTTTAAACTTCTAAAAATTAAACTTAAATTATATAAAAATTTAGTAAAAATATATCTTAACAATATTCTAAAAGTCATTTTAAAAAATCTTACTAATAATTATTGTCTTGATCTTCTATTATGAATTATACTTATTATTTTACATGCACTATTATAAGAATATATTTTTAAATTTATTAATATTATTTTTACTTAACAGTAATTAAATAATTTAATTGTAATTATACATATTATGTAAAAATATTCATTTATGAGTTGAATCCATATTAAAAATTTTATGTTATTAATCTAACCTTTTCACATTTTTGCAACTAAGTGACTAAACTTTGAACTTTTTTTCAATTGAATAATTAATGTTTAAAAAATTAACTGAAAAAGAAAAAAATGTTAAAAGAGTCGAGTCGAACAAGCCACGTCAGCATTGTCAACTTTTTTCACTCATCTAGTTAGCTTTTTCAACATAATCTCTTAATCGAAAATGTTAAAATCTTGATCACTTAACTAAAAATGCGTAAAGATTTATCACTTTTTTTACTATTAAACCTAAATATTACCTATAATTGAAGCGTTAAAACTCCTATTGTTATATGTGATTCTTGGATATTCATTTCACTTGAACCATTACAAGGTTTAAACTTTAGAAAAGAGCAAAAAGCTCAAGTGCATAAGACATTCTCTACTCTTCTTTTCTCACTCTATAGTAAGTGTAAGCTATCTCCATCAAGTGTGATGTTGCTTACAAAATAAAAGATAAGAAGATATAATTGTAGGGAAATAAGAAAAAGACAAGAATAAAGCTAAAAAAAGAAGAGCAGTAATTGTAGAAAAAAGAAACACAATAGAAAACAAAAGTACAAAAGGAGAGGGTTTCCATCAAGTTTTAGATAGCTCTAACCTACGAAGTGAAACAAAAAAAATAGGTACGATTCGGCATGTTCTTCATTAACCCAATTTCATATTAGATCCTAGATAAGTTATAAGGTTTAAAGCTTATTATTACATGTGGTATTAGATCCCCTACCATATTTTTGTGTATTTAAGTAAAAACAATGTTTTTCTTTATAAAAAAATGGAAGAAAGAATATGTTTTATATATGTATCTGGTACTTTCTACTATTTAGGTTGGTTTTTGCTTAATATGTAGGAAACAACATACAAAGGAGTAAAATAATGTTTTAAAATGATTTTTTGGCATAATATCATCGAAATCTAATGTTAGGATTGCGAGAAACAGTTTTGGAAGTCTTACTTGTTAGGCGAGTGTAATAAATATGCAAGAGACGCATTGGTAGGGGTGCATTTTATGGTACTTTCATATATGACTCAATGTAGCTTCACCCTATTTTGATGTATAGGTGCCTAATTTGTATTTATATTAAGTTTGAATGTATGATTGATAATTGGACTCAAATACTAGTTAAAAATACCAAGTTTATATGAGATTTGGAGAAGAACTAACCAAGGAGTTAAGTTTAGGTCCTCCAACAGCGATATCAATGGTGGTTTGATAGGGGTCCATTGATAGTCCAGAAAACCATCGTTAATAGTGGAATTCAAGTCCTTCAATGTGGGTTATGTGCAAAGGTCATTGACGTACTATTAACCACTGTTGATAGTACTATTCACCACCATTAAATGTTTAAAAAATGAAGAAAAAAAAGGTAAACATGACTTTTACTGCTCCAATTATTCCTAACCTTAAAGAGGACTATACAAGGATGAAATGGAGCAAATATTGGGGGTTTTGGCTCCTATTTGGGAAGCCTTTATTTTCTTTGAATTTTCCTTAGGTTTTTTAGTTATTTTTCTTATCTTTTCATCTTGATTTGGATTCTGTTGTTTACGTTAAAACTACTAGTTTTATTTATATTGTTTCTTCTATTTAGTTATTTTTATTTATTTTCCATGTAATTTGTTTGGGTTTTGTTTAAATACTTGTTGAAGGTCAAGGAAGCTTGTTTTATGGGCTATCATTGTGGAAAAATATTGTAAATTTTGGTTATGTTGAAAGGGTTAGTCTTTACCCATTGGAAAGGAAGATCTATAGGTTCATCTTAAACTTAGAACAAGATTGTAAAGGTTCATATTGACCTTAGAACAAGATTGGATTCCCTCTTAACCATTGCAAAAAAGATTGTAAAGGTTACTCTTAGCCTTACAATCAAGATTGTTGTAAAGGTTCCTCTTAGCCTTATAATCAAGATTTTTATAAGGGTTACTTTTCACTCATTTGAAGTAAGATTAGTTTTGTAAGTCCTAAAGGCACTCAAAAGGGGGGAGGGGGTGAATTGAGTCTTAAAACTTTTCTTAACAAATTAAAGCTTATCTCATAACCAATTTAATTTAATGAGATATGCACAAGTGAATACCAAAAAGATAACACACAATACGAAATAAGTAAAGAGAGAGAGAGAGGAGAAGGAAAAGACATGATTTGTTAAAGAAGTTCACCTACCACAAAGATATGCTATGTCTCCTCTCCAACTACCTATTGAATATTGTTCTTTACTACTAACTCTTATAAAAAGAAAGAAAGCAATATAATCTTATTCTAAGGTGAAGAATAACCTTTACAAGACCAATTTTTTTATAGGCAAAGAGAAGCCTTTACAACTTAAATATTTTAAGGCAAAAAGGAGCCTTGTCATAGTACAATCTTCCTTTATTAAGGTGAAGAGCAACCTTATGACCAATCTTTATATAACACACTTAACTAATCACAACAAATCGAACATCCCTTTAACAAGTAACTAAGACACTTAAGAAAGTGTTTCACTTAAAGCACAATCAATCTAAGGGCTTCAATGCTTTTGATAATTATATGAATGATCAATGACTCTAATAAAAGCTTAAGCGATAAGAAATATGTCTGATTGATGCACGAAAAATGTGTATGATGATGAAAACACAACCTGAAAAACTCACACAAACCAAACTTAGGCAGATTTGATAGATAAGATAGAAAATGTTTCCAAACACTTAAACAAGCCTATAAAAATCAGTTAGATAGCCAATGATGAAAACTTACCCTTAACCATGAGGAAACCTAGAATAGTCTCTTTAGATTTAATGATACGACAACTTTAACAAATTAGGGAACAATTAGCATAAGCCATGATCACACAAGCTTAGACCATATCACATAGAGGATTGGAATCCTAGACTAGTAGGCTAAATATGCTAACAAATTTGACAAGCCTATTGCCACTTGTGGAAATTGCCAAGGATAATTTCGTATCACATGGTTCAATCCTAGCAGTTGAACTAAGAATCATACCTAGGATAGCTAATCTTAAGTAATAATCCCTAATTCATGACATTTTCTAATAATCCCAATTCAATTATAACCTAAATCACAAAGTCCATTCAATTCTATTTCCATTCTCTCAATTATAAAGCTAAAATTCCATCATTAACTTCCAACCTAAGACTAAACTAGCTAAACATAATTAAAACAAATTAAAACAAATATGAAGCAAACTAATAACATAATAAAATAACTAAAATAAAATGCTGGAAAATTAAATAAATATCAAGAAAATAACAAAAAAAAGCTGAAAAATTAAATAAAGCACTTAGATTAACACAAACAAAACATTCCATTAACAAATAACAATAACTAAGGTTAAATACAAATATTTAAACAAAATACACCAAAACAACTAATATTTAAAGACTAAAATATGAAATAAAGAAAGCAATAACAAAAGAAATGGAAAATACAAAAAAAAACATGAAAATAACCTAAGAACTAAATAAAGGAAACTAAGGCCATGTTTAAAAATATACTTGCATCATCATTTAAGTACCACAATTAACTATTAACTAAAGATCAAAATCATGCAAGTTACCACATTCTCATCATCACTATCAAATTCACAACAATTCAAGTATTCAAAAATTTTTCTCAACATGCCCCACCCCCACACTTAAATAGTACATTATCCTTAATTTCCAAAAATCAATGAAAAACATAAGGATGGGAACAAGAATACTCCCCTGGAGTTTGAAAGAGGCATATCAAGCATTAATGTCAAGAGAACGACTTCCTTTTTGAATAATAAGTAGCCAATTTTCCACCTAAAACCAAAACACACAAAAAGCCAATAAAACAGGCAAAGCAGACCAACCAACTAATATTTACAAAAGAAAATCACAAACAAAAGGATATGGATGGGGTGTCTCCCATCAATCGCTTATTTTAGGTCATAAGCTTGACCCTCCACTTATGTACATCATCTAGTATCAAACGGATGCTTGAGCCTAATAGGCAGAATGCTCAAACTCCGTGAGAAGCTCGAAGCAACTTCT
Organism: Pinacopodium congolense; assembly: GCA_028565735.1. Classification (NCBI taxonomy): domain Eukaryota; kingdom Viridiplantae; phylum Streptophyta; class Magnoliopsida; order Malpighiales; family Erythroxylaceae; genus Pinacopodium; species Pinacopodium congolense. The sequence goes on along the minus strand of JAOXYD010130724.1, from coordinate 6,433 downwards.
TTTGAAGTAGGATCCCATTCAGCATGATTCTTCAAGGCTTCTGAGGAGTGGAACTTCATCGTTTCATGATTATACTCTAATTTCCACTCTCCGATGGGTATCACCGACACACTAGGATGGTCTCTGTAAGAGTATTGCCAATGGGTGTAGAGACCCGACATCTTGCTTGCCACCTTCGATCTTTAGCTTGCTCTCTCTTAGCTCATTAATTAAGTTACCATAGTGTGGCTTTTCCTTTTTATGCTTCTCTTCTTCTTCTTATTCTTCTTATTTCACCATAAAGAACTAGGATAAGGAAATAAAATTCGGTTAGCAATAACATAAACTGCATCATTGATCTTATAAGGTTGTTTACCCTCCATCTTTTCTCGAACTAATGGCTCTTCTTCTCTTAACTTCTCTTGCTCTTCCTCTATGGCTTCTAGGTACCCCCATTGATCTCCACTCTCTGATGGATAGTTGCACACCTCCTCTTCTAGTGCTTCCTTTGATTGGTTAAACATGCTTTCAGATGCTTTGACTTTTAGGCTCTGAACTATATTAGTTAAGTGGCTTAATTGATCTCCTAAGGTCTTCAAGCTACTCCTTGTTTCCTACTGGAATTGAAGAGAGCTAGTCATCACGCTTGTTATGATCTCTTCCAATGACATCCTACCAGCTTATAGTGGTGATGGTGAAGGTGGAGGTACATGTTAGAAGTATACTTGATCTTAGTAGGAGCTGGGTGGAGAATCGAAACTATATTGTAACATATCCTACAAAATAGGATGCGTACAGAAAGGATAACCAAAAAATGTGCAAACTTCACATACCTTAGCTTGTTGATCATCCATCGGTACTTACGTGACTAAAGGTGTGAAATTCTCCATTTCCTACTTAAACCTAGAAGTAGCAAAAGAATCAAACTCATTATCATAATAATAAGAATAACAACTAAACTCAAAAGCACACTGATAATGATTCATTGCTACTAAAAGAACTCATAATAAAAAAAAGTTATGAATTTAAAACAAACAGAAGACAAGATAAGCAAAAATAACAATAACAAAAACAACATTAGAAAATAGCTAAAACACAAGTGCCAGCTCTTTGACAACGACGCAAAAAATTTGGTAAGGTCATTACGAACTCCTAAATAACAAATTTACCTGACTAACCTTACCATGTAGCTAGAGTAAGTAAGTGTTGATCCCACAAGGAGCTAGGGTATGATAAAGGTATTCTAATGTTGCCTAAAAAGGAAAATAAAAGAAAAGAAAACCCATAGATATGGAAACATTAAACTAAATACTAAATATAATTAACGAAAAAGAAGTAAGCAAATAAGAAACAAATAACAAATACGAAAAGCTGGGTGAAAGATAAATCCAGGATTTTATAAATTAATCCTCAAAATAGATAAATTGTGATTGGTCTAACATGTTAGACTATAGGTTCAATAAGCTCTCAAACCATCAGTTCCTCCATTTTTAGATAGGTCCTATAAGAGAGAAAACCTACCCCTAACCACGAGGCAACTTAAAAAAAGCTCTCTAGATTTAACGACATGACAACTTTAACAAATTAGGGAATAGCAAGCCTAAGCCATTATCACACAAGCTCGAACCATGTAACCTAGAGGATTGAAATCCTAGACTAGTAGGATAAATATCCTAACAAATTCGACTAGCCTATTGCCACTTGTGAAAATTGCTAAGGACAATTATGTATCACATGGTTCAATCCTAACAATTAAACTAAGAATCATACTTAGGGTAGTTAATACTAAGCAATAATCCCTAATTTATGACAATTCTAGGAATCCCAATTCAATTATAACCTAAATCACAAAGCCCATTAAATTCTATTTCCATTCTTACAATTATGAAGCTGAAATTTCATCATTAACTTCCAACCCAAGACTAAGCTAGTTAAACATAACTAAAATAATTAAAAAATATTAATCAAACTAATAATATAATAAAATAACTAAAATAAAACACTAGAAAATTAAATAAACCTCAAGAAAATAACAAAAAAAGCTGAAAATTGAAATAAAACACTTAGATTAACATAAACAAATCATTCTATTAAAAAATATCAATAACTAAGGTTCAATACAAATATTTAAACAAAATACACAAAAAATTAATATTTAAAGACTAAAATATGAAATAAAGCAATAACAAAAGAAACGAAAAATATAACCGAAAACATGAAAATATCCTAAGAACTAAATAAAGGAAACTAAGAAGAAGATAAAGGACGGCTTAGGCTCCTAAAAACTAAAGAAAATGGAGCTACCCCCTTCACAAGCTGCCGAATCCTTTATATATGTGTGGCTTTTGGTAGGTTACATTCCCCTTTTTTGGTGTGCTGCCACATATCCCTTCTTAAAGCTATGGGATGCCATTTGTGAAGCCTTTAAATGGCAAGGCACGTGTCCATGCATTCCAAGAGAAAGCTTTGCCTCCAAGACATTGAGCTCTCTCATGGACGTTGGAAATTTGGCTTGCTTTCTTTGATTAGTCAAACTGGGACACATGTCCACTTGAGAAGCTCTTCCTTTATGCTTTATTTCTCAAACATTTTAGCCTCCTGAGATAGCTCTCTCGAGGAGACATGTTAATGGCCATTGAATACCTTTAACCAAATTTGACCGTCTTTTACCTTTAATATTTGACTCCTCGAGTTACGTGTTTTTTTTTTCTAGTTATGCATGCTCACTTTTGCCTTGATTTCTTTTCTTGCTTTTTTTTTTACTCCACTCTTTGGTTCCAAATCACTTGTAATCTTCTTCTTTTTTCTGCGTATATTTGTTTCTAATAATTAAATCTGCATGGAAACGCGAAATGAACACAAAATAAGCAGTGAAACACTAAAAATAAGATTGAAATGACATCGAAATACATAAGAAAATATCATATATTTCAATCATATCAATTCTCCTTGAATTTGTATGTATCATTTTAATAAAGTATGAATCTAATTTATTCCTTGTTACAATATTTGATCCTTGCCCTCAATTCTCTTTGAATATATATATATATATATATTGTGTTAGCCACTTTAGCTACATAAGTGTCCAACATTTAGCGATATCTATAAAATAATTTTAAATAGAACTTAACATTTGGAAGGAAGAAGATAAGAAGTGCTAACGTCTCTAACGTCTTCTTCCTTAATATAGAGAAGAATGAGTTTTTATCATAAATTAAAATTAAACATAAATTACAATTAAAGTCTCACTTTAATTATAACTAAAATATAATCTTATTAAAATTAAATATTATATATTTGATCCTTGAAATTTATTAAGCTTCATAATTAAATCTAACTTTATTTTTTTCTCCATAGTTGATCTTTATATATGACTCATTAAGTTCCTAATATATTGACAATGATTATAACTTATAATTTTAATTCATAACTAAAATTCAAAAAATTAAATCTCTTTGTAATTTATCTTTTAAGTCTCTAATTAAATAATTTATAATCCTAGGTTAAAATTAGCATCCAACAATAATTCCTACCTATAAAAATATTAGGAACTTAAGTACGCGTGTCTCTACCAAAGATCTAGGTTCCATCTTACATTGATATAGTACTTGAGAAGTCTCAAACCTATCCAACCTACATTGTGAACCAAAAAACTCTTGAAGGGGTAATATCATAGATGTTGCATTCATGGTTTCATGTTGCCTTCGAAGTTCAGGAGACATACTAGCCAAAATCATGCATGTTTCTTACTTGTCATCATTCACATGAAGATTATACATCTCCCAAACATCATCCCTTGCATCGGAAGTAGGCCGAGGTGGAATTGGAGTGTTAAGAACATACAACTTCTTCTCTTGCTTGAGAACAATTTTCAAGTTGTGATATCAATCATAAAAGTTTGATCTAGTTAGCTTGTTAGCATCTAAGATGCTCCTCAGGGACAAATTGGTACTCATATTTAGAAACTAAAAAACATTAAAAAAATGAGTATTAGTTTGAAAAAGCGAGTATTAGTTTTTATAGCCTATACCAAATAATTAAGGACTTTAATAAAATTTGGATACTTCCACTATTTTAAACAAACTAATAGCCCTCACTATTAATTCGAGAAATTATCACATAATTTCCGGATCCCATTCTAACTTAATTGATCTTAAATGTGCTCAATAAACCAACCAAATTAAAATTAGGATAACATTTATCAATCATGTCTCATATGATTCTTAGATCCATTAAGTGATAACTATTTACCAAAACATATCTTATATGTTATTCCTAACGCTGCCTTTAAATTCATATAATCATGAGTGTGCTCATCCAAATTTTACAAATTTAATTAAGTATGACTTATTGTTATAAGATTAAACATATTCAAGTTAAAGCGGCCTTGAGTATGCTTAACAAACCAAACAATAAATAGAACTTCGGTTTAATCCTATAACAATGGAAGGAAAATTACATGTTCTAAACATGTACTTGATATTTTTAATTAGGGATTTAAAATTTTTAAGTCTCATTCTAATTAATATAATCCCATTATATCAATTTTATCTAACATAATCTAATTATGAAAGATAACCATAATTTGTTTGATTCTAATTATTGATTCGAGGACTAATTTAATATAATAATTCAACTCTTGAAAAATTAAATTAAATGACAAAGATTCTTAATAAATAAAATCCTTTGAAAATTATTTTCAAACAATAGAAAACTAATTTCTAAATTTATTAAGATCCTAAATTAATGTAATCTTAATCTAATTAAGAAAAATTAATTTAATATAATTTAAACAACTTTTAATTAAAATTAAGGAGGAAGTCTGCATGCGCCATATGCATTAGGTTGTCTATCGTGTGCTCTGCGCGCGCTAGTAAGCACTTGCATGCGCTCCAGTAGGCGCTTGCACGTGCTCCATCTTCAACCTAAGAAACCTTATTATTTATTTATTTATTGGTTTTTTGGGTTTTATGACAGTTGATTCCTTTTGCAACTTGGCCTTCCTATGCTCGTATTTGTTTCTAAAAAAACAAACTATCATCCAAGTAAAACAAATGAAAATCTATTGTATTTGAACCAAATGACTCACCGTTAGGTGGTGAGTCATTCTCGTCAACAGGGAACTTGCTATTGGTAGCAATGGATTTCTTGATTAAAGTAAGTCTGACAGATTCACATGCAAAGATAGAGATCACACCCAGAAATTTAAGATCTAAATGTAGATTCAAGATCAAATAAAGACAGATTTAATCCAAGAGGAAGAAATGTGGGTTTTATTTTAGAAACAAACTGGATATTTCCAGATTTATAAATCCACATTCAAACATCTAGTTAAAATCATAGATTAATCACTGTTCTTCAAAATATCAATACACGTTTAAACCCTTTAAACGTTGGTTCTATCATAAACAAATGATGCTCTTATTTGAGTTAATTAAAATAGACCAAACATCCTTTTAATAAGAAAAAGTCCAGAAAAAATTTCTAGAAATCAACGCATATGAGTATTCATAATATTGTAGAGTAAGAAATATGTAATAACGTTTTCTTTTAAGCATATACACAGTAAAGCACCTTAATAAGCATCCTTGTTTTCCAGAAAAATTCCAAAACATGTAATCAATATTTAACAAAGAGAATCCAAAACCAATTTCTGGAATTTTAACACATGAATATATATATATATATATATATTAATTTGAATTACCAGAACATGTAAACGCAGATACATAAAACGTAGGAGAATAATTTTTTTGATTGTATATAAAACTATTTTATATAATATATTTATGAATCTTTTGCATATTTGTCATCTAATGAATCATAATCAAGTCTTAAATTAAGTTAAATCAGTTAAAAACCTGGCTATGATACCACTATTGGGAAACCTATGTCGATTAAATTGATAACGCAACAGAAAAAATTAAAGGTTTCCTCTACATGATCAATTTAACAAAATTTAACTTGAAACATAAATTAAAGGTTTTTTGACAAACCTAATTAAAGCTTTCGTGTCACAATGAATTCTTCTTGTATTTTTAAACCATAGCCATTCACACGCCTAACCTTTAACGGTGTCCATAAGTTATTGGAAGAGAAATCAAACAATTTGAGAGGAAGTAGAGACTTACTAGTGGAAAAATCATATTTTTCCTAATATTAAAAATTCAATATAAATCATAATTAAAGTCTAACTCTAACTATAATTATAATTTAATTTTTAATTGAATTGAATATTTCATATTTGATCATAAAGTTTCTCAAACTTTATATTAAGTCCAACTTAATAAAATTTTATTCTCTTCCAATAAATCTACATGTGTGACCCATTAGATTCACAATATATTAACAATGATCATAAATTATAATTCTAATTCACAATTAGAATTAGATAAATTAAAACTCTTTTTAATCCATCTTTAATTCTCTAATTAAAGAATTTATGATCATAGAT
>JAOXYD010130714.1:0-10974 GCA_028565735.1 Pinacopodium congolense | reverse complement strand
AGAGCTTGAAGAGGTGAACAAAAGCCCTAACCTTTTAAGAACAAAAGAAGAAGAATGAAAGATCAATGGAGGAAGAATAACAAGAAGGGGGTTTCATTTTTTTTAGAGAGAGGGCAGAGCAAAATGTAGGTGCAAAAGGTGTGTGAGAGAGGATAATTTTGTGTGAGTGATAGTGAGGAAGAGTGAAAGATGAGAAAAAATGAGTGGTGGTAGGTAAAAGTCACTATCCACTTACTATCCATTTACTTTTTCCAACTAACTCTCCTAACTTAGTTTCATCCACCCAATTACCATCCAATTACTAGTTACTACATGTCTTAAACATGTCAATTTGGTGCCCTAAGGTTCCCCATTAATATCCTACGAAATTAGGGATTAATTGCTTAATTACCGATTAAGCATCACTAACTTCAATTACTTGAAGAGCTTGGTTTGTAGCAATTTTATGGAGCTCTTTTTGGTCTGAATTGCATCATCTCTAAAACACAAAAAATATAGATAATTCTCTTAGCTTCGATTTGATATATAGATCACATTAATCGGACATACATAGAAAAATTTATGATTTTTTTATCATAACAACTCAATTTATTCTCAATTTGGCCCAATTTCGGATTTTTCCAAAATTTTCTCAAATTAAGCCCAATTAATCATCTAATTACACAATTAATCATGCTAATCCTGATTAGGGTACTTTTGGGATGTTACAACATTTATCCTAGAAGGTAAGAATTAGGTTTGGGAGGATTTCAATAATGGAAATCAAGTTCATACATCAAGACTTCAAGGAGTTCATCAACTTTCTAGATTTTCCAACTTGTGAAATGAGGAGATGAGTGTAAGGTTAATTTTGTTTCTTTTAATTCTTCTAATTTATATCATTTTTTATGGATAATTGTATTTTTATTGGGTTTATTGACATCATGTGTGGCTAATTATTCTTGTAGGAATTACTTTTTGAACTATTTTGTAAAATTCTTCCTTATTTGATTTTATGCCTTAGAAAAAATATAACTTAAATTATTGGGTGACTAAACCTAATTTTTGTGGGACGATATCCACTATATAATAAGTTTACGACTTACGCACTTGCAGTATAACGTCAAATTATTATTTGTCTTAGATAATTAACAAGTTTTTGGTGTCATCACAGGGGAGTAATAGTTATAGCTTCTTGTTTAGTTTGATTAATTTTTATTTAAGTGTGTTTGATACTTTTCCTTATGTATTTTAAGGAGAGTGAATATAAGAAGCATAGGAAGGTTCAAAGAACCAACCGATAAAGACTTTTTAGACATTATTAGATAAGAGAGGGAGCTAAGAAGGGAAAAGTGCCAAGAGACCATTCATATAACTCTGGTGAAAGAAGGAGAGAAAGGAGGGAACTAAAGGACCCTCATGAGCTTCATGAGGCCTATATTTAATGAAAATAAATAAGGTATCAGAAGGCTCCTCATGTAAGGAAAGAACTTTGAAATCAACCTAACTCTATTGCAAGCAAATAACATTGAAATCAACCTAACTCTACTCAACATATTTTAATCAAGCGTTCAATTTTATGGGTTGGCTTATGAAGATCCTAATGCTCATCTTGTCAACTTTTCGGTGGATTATGACACCTTCTAATACGGTGGGTTTTTTAAAATGCGGCTAAGATGTAGTTGTTTCCTTCCACCTTGAAAGATAGAGCTAAGTTGTGATTGAATTCTCTCAATTTGAAACATATCACTATATGGGAGAAACTTGCACATGTAATCTTGACCAAGTATTTCCCATTAACCAAGATGACATGGATCATCAAGGAGATCATAAACTTCCATGAAGGGATGGGAAATCATTATACGAGGCACGAGAGAGGTTTAAGGATCTATATAGGAGATGTCCACAACTTAACCTACTACGATATTTCCTTTTGCAAACAATCTATGATGGAGTGAACCATTATACAAGAGGAACAGTTGATACGGAGGTTATAGGTTCTTTAATAAGGAAATTCATAGATATAACCTATGATCTTTGGGAGGAAATGACAAACAATAGTTTCTTATGATTAAAGTATAAGAGAAAGCAAGGTTTCAAGAAGAAAAAAGGAATGATCCTTATTGATTTAGGGACTGCCTTTCAAGCACAAATTTCAGTGCTCACTAAGCAACTAAATAACTTATATGGTACATCTTCCACTTTTGTTAAAGGCATGGAACCTAGGCTTGAGTTATTTTGGTAGGATATCCATGACACCTCTAATTGCTTCATGTCAAATATTAGTGCAGTGGAACAAGTGAATTACATGGGAGCAAAATAAGGAGGCAACAATCCATACTCCAATACTTATAATCCAAGGTGGAGAAACCACCTAAATTTCTCTTGGACTAATAATGTAGGTAATAATGTGAGATCACAAGACCCACTTGATTTTTAACAATATAAAATTGGGTCCCTAAAGAATAATGTGGAAAAGTGGTTGGATATTTTTTGTTCCAAGTCCACTTATGAAGAAGAGAGTCAGAAGAGGATGTAAACAAATATTTATTAGATTATAAGGAATCATGGTTCTTAAACCCATAATTTGTAGGTTCAAATTAAGAAACATACCAATTCCTTATCTTCAAGAAGTATGGTGAATGTCCTAAGTAATACAGAGAACAATCTAAGGGCATAAATAAAAGCCATCAAGGTTATAATTGGAAAAGAAGTAGATGAGTTAATGGAGAAGGCTAAAAACCTTATAGAAAAAAGTCAAGACGAAGAAGAAGAGAAGGAGGAGGAAAATCCCTATGTCCAACCATACAAACCAAACACTCCCTATCTATAAGATTCAAGAAAAATCAAATGGATGCACAATTTTCCAAGTTCTTAAAGAAGTTGAGGAAGTTACAAAATAATTTGTCATTTATGAAAGCATTAGGGAAAAAGCCTAGGTATGCTAAGTTTTTAAAGGAAATCCTAGCCAAAAACGACCATCGGGAGGATAATTAAATGGTGGACTTGATGGAAAGTTGCAACTTTATCATCGCTATCATAATACATTATGTTATTGGTAACTTGGAATTTTCTAAATGTTTGTGTGATTTAGGGGCAAGTATTAACTTGATGCCTTTATTTATTTTAAGGAAAGTAGGGTTAGGTTATGATAAGCCAACTTGCATGCTTGTCTAGCTAGTGGACATTGAATTTGTTGATGTAAACATAACTTGTTTTATATCAATACCATAAGTGTATAGGTTATAAACTTATAGTAGAAATGAATATCGACCCACAAGAAACAAGTTTAGTCACCAACTAATTTATGTTAAACTTTGTTTTAAGGCACAAAAATAAATAGTAAGAACTAAAAATGGACTAAAGTAAAATAACAAACAAAATTGAAGAACAAGTGTAGGAATTTAGATACTAGGAATCAATTTTATCCATGTTTTGTTTCCCTCTTAGCTTACTGAATTTATGTTTAGTCCAAGATATCCAAATGCCTTAGTCACCTTCTCATAAGGTGTAACTAATTTTCCATAGCTAGATAAAATTGAAATAGCCATGCAATCTCTCCATCTACAAAACCTTTTCTAATTAGATATGAAGCTATCCGATAGGCATTATATTAATCAACCAAGATCTCTCTTTAATCCATTAATATACCTGATATTTACGAGTCCATTAAGTGGTAGCTCTAATTGTTCCCTCAACATAATTTTATAGAGCTCAATCTTTCAATCTATTGTAAGGTTAAAGAATAATAAATATGACAAACATCATTTCACTGAATCAATAAAGTTCCATAAAATAGTTCAAAAAGTAATTCCTACAAGAATATTCATGTTCATAAATTCAACAACACCCATATTCTCCATACAAAAGAATAGAAAGGAGAATAAAGAAACGAAATAAAACCAAGCTTGCATTCTTGTCTTCACTTCCAAAGTAGGAAATCTGGATAGTTGATGTATTTGTTGAAGTCATAATGGATGATCTTTGTTTCTCCTTATGGATTCCTCCAAAACTTGACTCTGGCCTTGTAGGGTAATTATATTAATGAATGGTGGTAGTTCCTAGGGTTTTAGACCCTTAAATATGTGCCAAACACCACAAATGTCAAAACCAAAAAAAAAAGTAAGTTTGAAATTGAGTAAATAATGATCCTAACTTTGTTGCTTGAAAAGTATCTATCATGATCGTGACTTAATGCACGATCTTGACCTAGAATTCCAGCTTTTTGCTCTATTCATTATTTTTTCTATAACTTTTTATACAAAATTTTGATGGTCATGAAATTTTATATGCAGATTTCTAACATGATTTTCTTACTCCCTATAAATTTGTGTCACAACATGATCTCTATAAATGCACCTAATTCATCACAAAATTTAGTTATACCAAATCCAGTGCTTATTTGAGTTTCTCTAGTTCTTCTCTTGATGCATTATTAATGGCTTGTCAAATGACCTTGAAAATTGATGTGTAACTTTATAACATGATTTTACAAGTCCTCAAATTGATCCCATATCTCGTTTAGCTCCAAAAGTACCTCAAAATTATCATAAAATTTTGCATAACATAAAAAATCATCCATAACAACATAAGCATCATCTTATTCAAGAGTTAATCAAATATGATCCTAAATCATATGGAATTACTTATCAAGCCTAAGATAATGTCTATGAAATAATGCCTAAAAGATGTGTAATTAGGTGCTATGAAATATCCCTACAATTGAATTGTTGCATGTTTTAAAGTAATGATTTTAACATCTGCCTAAAACAAAATAGATCAAGAGTTGAAAATTAATCAAATATAAACAAGACTTTATCAATGCTTTTGATTTATTTCAAAATTTTCAATTATGTCATGGCCTAAGTAGTTTCATATGAATCATCATGCAAAATTAGTCAAGGATGTTTGAGGTAACAGAACATAACAGAACATAAATTATAATTAGAGCATTCTTATTTATAGGCCACCTAGCCTTTTAACATGACAGTGCATGTTTTGTAGGGCACACCTCTAGTTAATCAGCTTAGATACTCTCTTAGCTTAATTGGGAGGTCACTTCACCTTTGGATCCGAAAGTGCACATCTTGTAGTTACTTAGCTAAGTCACTTCACACCAACACAACTCCCTAACTTCATCTTTTCATGTGAAACCAGCAAAGTGAAAAACTTTTGATCTCTTCCATTTGCACACATTTTTTTGTTCAATTATTAATGTAAAAAACCCATTCGAACTTCACAAAACATTCATATGAAAGGTCCCTAAAAGCATGAGATTGTACACATGGGTCCTAAAAAAATATAAATCACTCAAAATTAAAAAGAAAAAAATCTTAGGATATAAATCATTTAAGAGTTGGTTAATGCTAACACAATCAAAAGCATTTATGAAATTAAAATACTACAGTTAACAATTAACTCTCAATTTAAATCATTCTAGGACAAGAAATCCAACTCATTCCCATTAAACTTACAACAAATCAAGTGTTTGAATATAAATCACTTAAAAAATTTTCAATGCTCATATAATCAAAAGCATTGTTGAAATTAAAATACAACAATTAACAATTAACTCTTAATTATAAACATTTAAGAAAAGAAATCGAAGTCATTCCTATTAGACTTGCAACAAAACAAGTATGTGAATAAATGGCAAAGCATGCTTAAGCTCATCTTCCCTCTACACTTAAACTAAATTGTTCTCAATTTGGAGGATGAAAACAATTAAAGCATAAAAAATGATAAAATGGGAATAGAACTTGACTGTCTTAAATAATGAAGTTTAATCTTTATGCATGCCTTGAGAAAGTTTATGCCATTCGATATCACTTCAAGATATTGGAGAAAGAAGATATATTATGAGGCATTGAGATAAAAACTTTCTTTTTCTCCTCCTTTTTGCCTCGTCCAAGCCTTAAATTAACACCTAATTTTCAATTAACCATCAAGCATAAAATTGATCACCTAAATATCAAGATTTTTAAGTAGAAACAAACAAAAACAATCGAAAACAAAATGCATAAACAAAAACATAGGAATTGACAAAGAGAAGTAACTAAATGCAAAAAGCATGCTAAGTTTAAGGTCATTAGCTTGACCATCACTAGTTCAATCAAGAAGAAGTAGGGGAAAGGAAAGAAATCACTTTTGTTTCTTTGTGTGAAATTCTCCAATATATACTTGCCCTGATGCCCAATAGCCTCGAATGTTTTTCTTTTATAGTCCTCCAATTTAACAGCCCTTTGCTTATAAATTTGGGCCACTTGAAATGATCCTCTCCACCGAGTGCTGAGTTTAGTCAAAAATATCTTTAACCTTGCTCTAAGCCTCTTCTTTCTCATCTTAACCACCCTCTTCTCTTGTTCCAAAACAAATTCTTTAGAAAAACTAATGGTTAGTTCTTTTCACTTACCAAAGCAAGCATACACCAAGCGTGGACTTAAGGACTGTAACTTGAGCATAGGTGGCTTCATTAAGGAGAATGGAATAAGGACATTTATTCTTCCTAAAGGCTTTTGATTTAACTTCTTACATAACTCCTCCTCCTTTTTACTTCATCATCTTGAAAATCTACCTCTTCCTTATGCTTCATCTCTTGTTCCTTTCTATACTCATTAACAACATCTATCTTTATGAAAGCACTTCCTTCTATTGGCTTTTTTCAATGTTCTACTCATGCTAAATTCTAGTTGCCCATAACCAATATAAAGGACTTACTTTCCATCAAGTACATCAATCAATTCGCTTCTAGTGTTTATGAAAGGCCCCATAAGATCAAAGGACAGTTCCTATCCCTTTTAAAATTGAGCACCACGAAATCTACTAAAATGAATAATTTATCCAACTTAATTGGTACATCCTCCATCAGTTCAAATGGTTTCCTTATTGATTGCTCCACCAAATGGATGAGGATGGAAGTTCACTTAACAATAAATAGCCTAAATTTCCTAAAAATAGATAGGGGCATCAAATTATTACTTGATCTAATTCACATAAACAGTTTGAAAACTCGAAGTTACTAAGAACACAAGGTATAGCAAAAGTCCCTGGATCTTGTAACCTAATGGCATATGTTAGTGATGATAGCACTGTAACATTTTTATCAAAACCACCATTTATTTGTTCTCCTAAGTGCACATGTTAGTTAAGATATCCTTTTAAAACTTAGCGTACTTGGGTATATTCTCGAATACTTCAAAAAATGACAAATTCATTTGTAGCTTCTTCAACCTCTCCAAAAACCTGGAAAATTGCACATCTAATAGATTTTTCTTATCTTTATTGCTAGGGAATCTTTGGCTTGTATAGTGGTTGTGGCATATAAGGTTTCTTCTCCTCCTTCTCTTCTTCTTTCTCTTGGCTATCCTCCTTTGTGCTTTCGACCTCCTCTATTTTCTCCTTAAGTTCTTTTCTAATTATAACTTTGATGGCATTCAACTAATTCTTTGACTTAAACTCCGTGTTGTTAGGAAGGCTCCCCACACTTCTAGACAAGAGGGAATTGGTAAGTTGCATAAATTTCACTTCCAAATTATGGATGGATGATGCATGATTCTTCACCATTTGATCGAACTTCGCCTCCATCCTCTTTTAGCCTTCTTCTTAACTTTCAAAATTGTAACCAAGACATCTATCAACTTATCCAAAGATCCAAGTCTATCTAGTTCGAAATTAGGTGGGCCTTTTGCTCTTGTATTGTTACTTGCATTGTTATTCCATAAGAAATTAGGGTGGCTCTTTTACCCTAGATTATAATTTTTGAAGTGTATATTGTTACCTCTTTGCTGTTGTTCCATGTATTTGACTTGTTCCACTCCACTAGTATTCATCATGAAGACATTGGCTATTCCATAGCTATCTTTCCGACATAACTTGCATCCAAGTTGCATAGCTTTAATTTAAAAGAAGATGCACCTTGTAAGTTTCCTAGTTGCTTGGTTAGGGCCAAAATTTGTGCCTACATAGCTTGGAGGGCTGCTGTCGAATCAATGGGAATCACCCCTTTTACCCCTTGAATTGCTTGCCCCTTTCATTTGACAATATCTAACTATTATTTGTCATTTCATCCAAGAGATCATGGGCTGCACTAATGGTTTTTCTTATCAATGATCCTAAGTCATCGTATCAACGGTGCCTATTGTACATTGGTTTACCCCATTATAGAAAGTTTGGAATAGGAATTCCCTTGGTAGATTATGATGTAGAAAACTCCTTTGTAGCTCCTTAAGTCTCTTCCAAACCACATATATTGACTCCCCATCACCTTGTTAGAATTTCGTGATCTCCCTGATGATCCTTGTCATGTTGGCTAATGGGAAATACTTTTTTGGAAATGCTTATGTGAGTTGCTCCCACGAAGTGACGTGATCTTGGTTGAGAGAATTCAATCATGCTTTAGAATTATCCTTCAAAGTGAAAGGAAACAACTACATCTTAGCTACATCTTTGGATGGACCATTGTACTAGGAATGTGTCACAAATCTCTAAGAAATTAGCTAGATAAGCATTGGGATCTTCATTCTATATCCTATAAAACTAAACATATGATCGAGCTTATTGATTAAGGATGGATTAATTTTGAAATTATTTGCTTATATGGTAGGCCTTATGATTCCTTGTTAGTTGGCATTAAAATCGGGCTTCATAAATTCCATAAGTTTCGTTTGCTCTCCTCCTTACTTACCTTCTTTCACCACATTTCTTTGAGAGGTATCTTGGTGTTTAGCTCTTCTTAACTGTCTTTCTTTCCTAGTAATGTTGAAAACTCTTCGTCAATAAGCTTGTTCAATCTTTTAGTTCTCCTTCTATTCATGCACCTGAAAATACACAAGGAAGGTATCAAAAACCCTTAAATCAAAATCACCCAAGTTGAACAAGATGTTAAAACTATCAATTCCTGACAATGATATTAAAAACTAGTCAATCAATTTACAAATTACTAACTTGTTTTACATTTATACCAAAAGTTCAAGTGTTATAAACTTGTAGTAAAGATGGATATCATCCCAAAATAATTAGGTTTAGTAACCATTTGATTTAAGTTAAACTTTGTTTAAGGCATAAAAACAGATAATAAGAACTGAAAATTAAATAAAGCAAAATAACTTAGCAAATTAATGAACAAGTGCAGGAATTTGGGTAATTCAACATTAAAAACTAGGAATCACTTTTATCACTAGTTTATTTTCCTGTTAACTTACTCATTCATTTATGTTTGGCCCAAGATATCTAAATGCCTTAGTCGACCTCTATAAAGGTGTAATTAATTTTTGAAGCTGGATAAAACTGAAGTAGTGTTGCAATATCTTAACCTACAAAACAATTCCTAAAAATCTGACAAGATGTGAAGCAATCATATAGGCAATCTATTGATCAAACAAGATCTTTCCTTAATCAATTAATAAAACTGGTATTTATAGGTCGATTGAGTGCCAACTCTCATTGTACTTCCAATATAAATTTAATAATCTCAACCTCTCAATCTATTGAAAGGTTGAAGAACAATAAATATGATAAACATCATATCATTGAATCAGTAAAAAAAAGTTTCACAATATAGTAAAAGTAATTCCTACAAGAATAGTTAGTCATATAAAACGTCAATAAATTTAAAAACACCCATATTCTCCATGTAAAAGAATAGAAAAGAGAAGAATGAAAAGAAATAAAACCAAGCTTGCACTCTTCTCTTCACTTCCAGAAATTGGAAAATCTAAAAATTTGATGTATTCCTTCAAGTCTTAAAGGATGATCTTTGTTTTTCATCTTAGAATCCTCGCAAACTTGATTCTTGCCTTCTAGGGTAAATATATTCATGAATAGTGGTGGCTTCTAGGATTTTAGACCCTTAAATATGCCCTAAACTTCTGAAACTCATCAAAAACCTGAAAAGGATATGTAATCTAGAATTTAAGTAAGTCACAATCGTGACTTTGACGTTTGAAAAGTCTTTGTTATGATCTTGACATGGACTAGAATTTCTAGCTTTTTTTTATAACTTCTCCTAAACATATGGAAAGGACATGAAATTTGATATGTAGTCCACATAGAAGAAAAAGTTCTTTCACCACATAAGATTTCATAACAATCTAATCTTTATATAAGTGCACCTAATGCATCACCAAAGTTAGTTATACCAAATATGTTTCTTACTTGAGCTTCTTTTATTCTTCTCTTGATGCATTATTAATTGCTTGTAATATGTCCATGAAAATTGTTCTACTTCATAAGATGATTTTATAAGTCCTCAAATTGATCACACACCTCTTCTCACTACAAAAGTGCTTAAAAAGAATAACCAAAGTTCTGCACAACATGAATAATCATCCACAATAACATCAGTAGCATCTTATTTAAGTGTTAATCAAATATAGACCCAATTCACACGGAATAACTTCTCAAGCCTAAGATAATCATTATTAAATCATGCCTAAAAATTATGTAATTAGGTGCTATGAACCAACAAATCAATAAGGAATCCATTTGGTCTGGTGCAAGATGTTCTAGTTAAGCTAGATAAATTATTCATTCTATTAGATTTCCTGGTGATTGATTTTAAAGGGGATAAGAGCTATCCATTGATCCTTGGTAAGCCTTTTATGAGCACTAGAAGGGCATTGATTGATGTTTCTGATGGAAAGTTATTGGTGATGAGCAAGTAGAATTTAACATGACCAAGACGTTAAAAAATTTTGATAGAAGGAAGTTTTTGGATAAAGATAGATGTGGTTAATGAGTGTGGAAAGGAACAAGAGATGAGGTATGAGAAAGAGTTAGATTTGTAAGATGATGAAGGAAATACAAAGGAGGAGGAGTTGGGTAAGAAGCTAAAACAAGAACCTTTAGGATGAACAAATGGACCTATTTCATTCTCCTTAGTGGAACCATCCAGGCTCGAGTTACAATCTGTAAGTCCTATGGCACCCAAGAGGGGGGGGGGTGAATTGGGTATTAAAACTTTTTAACCTTTTTATGAGCTTCCAAATCTAGATGGAT
>JAOXYD010130703.1:0-10974 GCA_028565735.1 Pinacopodium congolense | reverse complement strand
GGTTCAAATATAAGATATTTGATTTAATTAAAATTAAATTATAATTATAATTAAAGTTAGACTTTAATTATGATTTACGTTTAATTTTAATATTAGGAAAAATATGATTTTTCCCTTATATAAGGAGGTAACCCTAGGGTTGCTAGCACGACTCTGATTCATCTCAAAATTTGTTTTGAGTTTTTTTCCAATAACCTGTGGATACCGTTAAAGGCCGAACGCGTAAATAACTGTGGTTTTTAGATACAAGAAAATGAAGGTATTGATCAATCTTCAGAAATCAAGGTATGAATTTAGATTCACATGTTATTCTTTTTACGATTTAATCTTATTATAGAATATTGAAATCTTGGCTTTATGAGAAATTAAAAGAACATGAAAATTTGTTTTTGTGTTGTTTTTACTTCCGCTGCGCGATTAGATCGCTTCTTGATTTCCCAACACGAAAACCCCAAGCGGGCTACATAAGTGTGGCTGGGGACATTTAACACAGTAGAGGAAGCCGCCAGAGCTTATGACAAGGTGGCTATAGAGTTCAGAGGACCAAGAGCCCATCAAGGACCCCCATAACTTAATGTCTCAACTTTAGTGGTTGGTAGAGTTTTGCAAGGAATGGCTTCTTAATTTGTGCCCATAACGCCGGCCACTCAAAAGATGTTTAGTGAAAAATTCAAAAAAGTCGCAACATGAGCATCTTTGGTCATTAATCAATATAATTATAATATTATATATATAAATAAAGGAAAAATTCCTCACGCAATTAATTAAAGCCTTGTTTGGTTTTCTTTTCGTTTTCGGCTTCGTTTCTTATTTTTTAAAACACAAAAATCAATGAAGATAGTACAGAAACTGAAAAAAAATAACATACTAATACAGTGTAGAAACTCAAAAAATAACACAGAAATTAATACAAATAACACAAAAATCAATACACATACACAAAAACAAAAACTAAAAATAGAAACGAGAAGTGAGACCAAACGTGCTCAAATCTTTTGTTGTTTAATATCTTAAGTAAGTTACCTAAAATACTAAATTTATGAACGCCATAAAACTACAAATATTTATCCACTAATATTTATTTAGTAAAGTTTTAAACATATAAGTATTTTTTTTATAACAATGCAATTTACAATAACTATTTTAAGTGCATAAAACTAAATTATAACTTAATTATAAATCATATGTTTTAAATAAACTACATAAAAAGTAAGAAATTCAAAATTACATATTAAATTTAATTCAATTTTCATTTATAAATATAATGTATTTACATCTTCAATTTACAATCTTCTAAACTATCAAAGTGGAAAATAGTTTCTAACCGCAATTCCAACTTATTGGTAGCATGTAAAAGCAATATTTGTTAATTAGATAATGTCTTAATATCCTTCAATTTCTTACGATAATAACATGATTTTATCTTTTAAAATAGTTTATTTAGAATAATTTATTTTTAGGTTTCTATTGAATCCATGATGTCAAAGTTAAAATTTTACTTCTTATTCTAATGAATTGGAAAGTTATCAGTAGAGAGTAGAGATATATTAAACTCAAAATATAAATTGCCGAGTTTATTACTTAATTATAAACTATTAGCTCAACAAGCAATTTACTGAAAAAAAATAATTTATAAATTATTATATGTATTTGATAATTTACTTAATACATATTTTAAAAATAATGTATATAAAATTTATTATCATAAAAATAAAAATATTAATAATTAATAAGTGGTGGCCATTGTTAGTGTACTGTCCGATTCCCTGGATTCAAGAGATCGAACATGATACTGAACTCCACCAACACAAATTATTTTGCCCCCATTTTATTCTGTCAAGCAAATCGAATAATACTTTTTCCCCATTGATTATGGTTATGCTGACAGGAATTTTTCGAGCATAAGATCATAAGAAGATAGATCTTATCTCCTATCCACTGGCTGTATTTCTAGGTTCCATGTGTGTGAAACTACTGTACTTAATCATATATATTTATACTAATTAAAATTTTAATTTAAGGTCTCTGAACTTCATAATAATATATAGATAATTCTTTAAATTATAATTTCACCAATTAAGTTCTTCAGCTTATAAATTATAATTAAACAGTCCTTTGAATATAATACTGATAACATAAAAATATAATTTAAACTTTCAAGGAATTAATTATTAAAATCTGAAAAATGTGAAATGATATATATTAAACAATATATCTATATATATTAAAAATAAAAAATAAAAAAGTAGAGTCATGACCGTAACTCACTCGACCATTTGGTGAAGTGCTTAAATATTAAAAAGAAAATGGACTATAAATAAAAGAGGGGAATTAGGTTTACAAATGAAAACATTTGGATGCATTTTTGGTACATTTTCTAATCTACCCTTTAAACATTTGACCAAGTTTTGAAAATATTTTACAGTTTTGATTGGCTCATTACAAAGCCATGGGTCACTACATGTTATTTGTATTTCAATTGTTCATTTGAATTTATCAATGATCAATTTGTATAGATCCCTAGCAAACAGTTGAGATTGAATTTGCTGGAGATTAAAGTTTGATTTTATTGTAAATAATTTCAATTGCGAGTGATGTAAATTAATTTAAGGAATAACTAAACGGTACAAGAATTGGTGGTCTTGGTAGCCCAGTCCCATATAAATTGAATAAAAACAGTAAATAATAAGCAACATATTTTTGAAGATGCGTGCATCTCTAACCTTATGATAAGTTTCACATTTTTGGGGAAAAATTAAAAGAAGATGTAATTAGTAGTTTACAAGGGTAGAAGTAAACCTATTTATTCAAGAGAATTGAAAACAAATAATTTGGACTAATTTTAATTTAGAAATAAAATACTATGATTTTTATAAAAAAAGAATCTCAAATTATTTGAACTTGATATGATGAAAGGAATTTAAAAAAGATGATCTAAATTTCATTTTTTTAGGTTATGATAAGAATAAAATAAAGTGAAGTGATCCAAATGATAAAATGTAATTGATCTGATTTGGTTTTATATGATAAAAAATTGTGATTTTTAAAGCAAAAAATAGTTCTAATGGTAAAGTTGTCAAGGTGAAATTGATTAAGACAATAGAAGATAATTGGTGATACTTATGAGATATTAAAAGGTAGTTGTGTTCAAGTAAAAAAGGACTTGAATTTTAATGAGAAGCTTAAAAAAAAAAAAACTTGTATAAGATTCAAAACGAAAGCTATGATAAATAATAAAACAAAATGGTCACGAACCCAAATCATTAAGGCTTCCTAGCAATTTTTGACAAATCTTAATGGGCATGTAGGCCGAAAGTTAATACTACTTGTATTAAAAAAAGCATTTCTAATGGCCCCACGACCCTAAAACTATTCTAGATCTTTATTTATTTTCTTTTATTTGATTTGTGTGTTCGAAAACTGGGCATCGACTTTTTTTTTTTGGTTCTTTTAAAAAATTTAGTTTTGGACATCTCAATTTTATTGATTAAAATCAAATTCTCTCTCCCTCCATGCCTCCTTTTATGACTTCACATAATCACACATAAGCTAAAAAGAGATAATGAAAGTTCCTTTTAGTTAATTTTAAGGCTTGGAATTTTGTGTTGGGCGTATCCATGCCAAAAGTATAGGCATTTTCAAAATCATCACTTAGACTTGAATTTATTTAAATAAAACTCTGAATACTCAGGAACATAATTAACAATATCGATCCTAAACAAAGCAAACTAACATCTTAATAGCATCATCACTAAACCGTGAAAACTTCAATAATAAATTTTGAAACTAAAGAGAGACATACAAAACAGAGAAGGAAGATAACATAAACTAGAGGGAAAAAATGATGGATATTGATTACCGTCGAAGGAAAGATTAAGGAAAAAGTAGTAGTTCTACTTATAAAGCCCCACGAATAAGACATGTATGGCTCCAAAAGAAAAATTCTAAAGAAAACCAAGAGAGGTTTCTTTAGATAAAAACATTCGAGAAAAAGTAGTCTAGTGTTTCTCATTTTGGAGAGGAGATCTTATATGTGAGGAAGTGGACGACCATCTAATGACAATTAAAGTCCAACACGTCATAAGATTAGGCCTAAAATGCAAGTTAGAGATGCGCGCACCTTTCAAAAATATGTTGCTTATTATTTTCGTATCACGGGTTGAATATTTTGAAGGTGATTATAGCAATATGATATCCAATATTTGAAGGAAATTTGATAATGAATTAAACACTTAAGCATAATTTAAGAATTGGACGTAGATTTAAAAGGGAAGGAATGGCTATAAAATTGGTTTTTTTCAGTGTTTTAAAAACTCCTCTTACTTGATCGGTTTAACCTGATTAATTTTGAACCTTTTAATTGATGGATTTGGTTTTGTATAAAAATTTCTTAGTAAGAAAATTTTTTGATTTTGTTTAATGGACTTGAAAAGGTAATTTATAATTTTATAATTTACAAATTTCTAATTTATTTAAATATAATAGAAAATGCTAATGTAAATATTTTAGATACAAATGTTGTTTACAACTCTTTATATAACATTGAAATATTCTAATTTCTTGATGAAAATAAAATATAATCTCATTCAAAATACATTTTTAATAATTATTATTATTTTAATATTTTATATTAGATTCAATTTTATTTAAAATTATTATTATTTAATTACATAATAATAGATATTAGTATTTTCTATATTTTATTTTTATATGTAATTTTATAATGGAATTTTACTTATTTTTATAATTTTTATATTTGATTATCTTATATCAATTTATTATCAGTTTTATAATAACTTAATATTAGTTGAATCTCTTAGTCTTAAATCTCTTACTTCACCGATTTGATATCTGATTCAGTTTTAAAACATTATTTTTTTCTTCTTTTCCTATCTATCTTTATTTATACATTCCCTTGTTTTATCTTATTATGTAATCGTTTATTTTATTGCTTGTGTAGATTGGTTGAGATTTCACTCAATTGTTTATAAAATGGATTGCAAGTAATATTAGGCACTTTATCATAACTCTAAGGCAATTATGAATACATTTATTATTATGTGTGATAGTACCTCTTATGTAACAATTCCACGTACCTAAGTCAAATCTTATATTAAAAAGGACTAATTAAGACTTAGAAGTTGCAAAGAACACCAATTCAATGTGCTTAGGGGCTAATAACTTCTTTTGCAATCTTATCATAATCTGAACTCGTCATTTTTTCCCACTAGTTTTTAGGCTTTGTTATGACTTTTATAGCCTTCAGTAACTTGTATACATTGTTCTTTCCATTAAGGATAACAAAATCTTCATGTTTCTTCACATAATTGGTTTACTGGGGAATCGATCAAAAAATACAAGCTTGATACGTAAGTGAACGAGATTCTAACCTACCTTACCCATTATAATTGTTAGCAATCTCATTATGTCCAACCTCTAATTATAGTAAAGGTTTTAGTATAGTCCATTTCATGGTTTTGTAGGTAACCCCTAACTACAAGCCTTACTTGTACTTGTTTATTGAACCATCTAAGTTCGACATGATTTCATAAATGAACTTGGCTCCACAAGCCTTCTATTCAACAAGACTTTCCATTAAAACCAATTTTGATTCTTATTTATGATGTTAAGCTCCTCCCCTAAAGTAACAATGCTCTTGATTAACATTGCTTCCATATAACAAGTTAGTTGAAAAGAAAATACTACATCTCTTAGAAAGAGAACAAATTCCTTATCCTTCTCGCTAATATTTTTATTTATTATGTGAATTATGTATTTTCCACCTTTTTTATAAATTGAAATGCATCAACATCTATATAGGTTGATTCATCTACGGTATTATTTCTTCCAATATAACTTAGCATGCTCATCATTAGGAACATTTTTGTTCATTTACTAGTACTTTGTTAATTAATTCATTTACTCATATTTTTATTCTATTTTTGTGGTACTTAATGAACAAATTGATAGTCCAAGTCATAAGTCAACTCTCTTTCTAGCCAACTTGAATACCAATGACCCTTGTCTTACCTTTTAAATAAGAAGATAATATTCATTTGACGAGAAATAAAAAAATATCAAAATTTTGTTTGACTCTTTTAATGAGAAACATTAAATATCCCATAATATTTATTGGAATTAATATATTCTAGAGACACTTAACTTGGCCTTAATTTCTATTTTCTTCCTCTTGAGTTTGGGAACAAAGTCATAACGCACATAATGAAAAAATTTCAAATAAACAAACAAAATGCATGCTAACAAATCAAAATTCATGAGATACTTTCTGTTTAAAATATTAATTTCAATAAATAGATTAAATTATAAATACCCTTATCCTAGAATTTCCTCTAAATTTCTTTCTTTACCAGTAAAACAAGGTTTAAAAAAAATTATGGTTACATTGTAATTATGGAAGATTATATCAATTATAGATGATGCAAGCATAATTTCTAGTAATGCAAAAGTAGTTATCAATAATTTAGATGAAATTGTGAAAATTACAATAATATTTCATATCATAACTGAAATATATCACTACAAATTGTTGTTACATTTTGCAATTTAAGACCTTGCATCAAATACCTAATTGTCTCCATGATAGTCCCCTACTATTGCCCCTTGAAATTTCATTTTTGTAAGGTATATAGTAGACTATCATATAGTGTTTACTCCCTTCTAGATCACAAAGATTTTTGAACTCCCTTAACACATATTCAATAACCTAATCATATTTTAGTCACTAGACACTATAGTTGGTGTAATGATTCTATAAAATTTGAAATTAAATTAGAGTGAATTTAAACTTAATTGAAATATCTAATTTCTTTCCAAATTCAATAAAACTCAGTTAGGTTTTATTGGGAACTAATAGCAAAATTTCATAAAGTTTAGAGGTTAGTTTGAAATAAATGGATATTATGACAAGTTTAAGAGGATATATGATATGATTTATTACAAAATAAAAGTATCATTAAAGGTAAGATTTTAAAATCAGTTAGTAAGATATTGTTTTAAATAAAAGGATTATAGAGGAACTCTTCACATGATTTATAGGTGTGAGACTATGTGTTGAAGTATTATTTTAGAGGATTTAAGAAAAGGATATGATAACAAAACACTAAATTGAGTCACATAAAATTATAAAACTATGTTAATATTGCATGGAAGTTAAGGAGACATTGTCAAAAATTGTTAAACCATGATTACAAATATTTCTATCAAGTATTTAGGAAGATCATGGATTTAGTAGCAATTATATCTCTATTGCAAGCCTTTCTTTTTTCAACTTAGAAAAATGCTTTGTGATTTAAATATCACTTTTTAATAATATTTTGGTAACTTTGAACTAACCTCATCCTAGTTTGACTGAGTATTTTGTCACCATTTTAGACATGCTTGCCATATTTTACATGTCCTCTACATGTAGAGTTTGTGATATTGCTTTGATTTTTACTAGCTATTGTTTGTCTATATTTAGCAGTTTAAATGCTTGGGCTAGTTTCAATAGATGGAATCTAAGGCCTAATCCTTGTCTATTATGTTTGTTATATCCTTAGGGCTTGATTGGTTTGGCTTTTGTTTTTATTTCTATTTTTAATATAAAAATAAAAATAACATAAAATACAAAATACAAAATTTAAAATACAAAATAAAATAAAAATATGAAAACCAAATAAAAAAATATTAAAAAACATAAAACTGATGAAAACACACAAAAACGAAAATAAAAAATAGAAACGAAAACGGAAAGTTAAACCAAACGAACCTTAAGATTACCTATAGAGTAAGTCTTGAAGCCATAGCTTTAAATTTAAATGCTTTTACTAAAAGAGGTTAAGTCTAAATCTAAATTTAATGAACAAATGAAAAGCCTAAATATAAAAACTAGAAAAGTGCTTGAGTTAAAAGTTTAATCCAAAAAATTTTAATATTTGAACAAAAAAAATCCAAACTTATAAGATTACCGAAAATGGCCAAATCTAAAAATCAAATATGAAGTTCAAATTTAAAAAAATCAGCCCAAAATCTTGTACTAAAAATTCAATTCAAAGATCTAACAATAAAATTTTAATTTAGGAGATCAACTCAAAATTTTAACTAAAAGATCTACGAAAAAACTATCCTAAACTTATCAAAATAATGCCAAAAATAATGCTAAAATGTCAATCAAAAGTCAATGATGCATAAGTTATAAAATTTAAATGTAAACAAAATTCTAAAATCTAAGTAAAAACATTAGCCAAAACTGAAGTGATAGCCATAATGCTGAAGGATTCAAAAGTTATGAATTGATGAAGACTTAGAGACCTAGCCAATTCACAAAGTTAGGAAGGTATCAAGATATTGGAACATTAAAAAGGTTTTTAAAGACTAAGAAGAAATCGAGATTTTTTGCTTTTGTTGGTCAACTAACCCAAAGGTAGTTTGTGATTGGCTGGTTTACTCGCCCTAGTTCAGTTGACCATTAAAAAGCCACTCTTGATAGGTGATCAATGATAGTTATGTTCTGGGATAGGTTTTTATTAATTTTTTTAGTGTGTGATTTTGCATGTTTAGGTTAGAATTGAAGTGTTTAAGACTACTTTGTTGTTTTTTTTTTTGTTGTTATTGTTTATGATTATGTGTTTTGAGTGTTTAGTGATGATCTTGGACATGAATTAGATGTCAATGGTGTGTATTATTAATGTGTTTTCAATTGGAATGGAAATAGTAACCGAAGGAAGAGAAGAAGAAGAGAGCATTAGAAAGCAAGAGGGCCACAATCATGGCCTGGTGGTCCTAAAACTCACTCGGGAAGCTCTTGACATGTGGCATTCTGAGTTCTTTGGGCATAAAAGGTCTAAAACCCTATGAGTTGTCAATCCAATCATAAAAAGCTTTCCTTAAGAGGAAAAAAAGGGGTTTAAAGGTCTTCTAAGATGAGAAATCAAGATCATCATCTATTATTTATCAAGAACATCTCACTTGCAGAATTTCCAGCTCAAAGAAAGTGAAGAGAAGAGTGACACCTTCACTAGTTTTTATTTCTTCTTCTCTTTTACTATATTCTTATATGGATATTATGTTAGTTTAAAGTCTTATTAACATCACAAGTGGTAGAACATATTATAGGATTGGTATTTGAATTATTTTGTTGAACTCATCTTCTTAATTTAATGAATGTATGTTTATGATAATTATTGTGTTTAAACTTAGTAATAGATTGAAAATTGAGCTAGGTAATTTATGTTGGAATGTGCAATGAGACCTGGGACCCAATAGATTTGCAATTATCAGGAAAATTGATTGATTGGAGAGAAATCTTGATTAATTAATTAATTACCTATAAGATACTTCATAACTAGTTGAATGATTAGTACAAGTTTTATAGAATGAGAAATTGCAAGACTAATCCTATTTAATTTGGCTAAGAAAACTTAGTTACACCTTGAGAGAGGGTAACTCAAACCTTAGGATATCTTGTGCCAAATATAATTAAATCAACAAGATAAGAGCGAAACAAATTATGTATAAAATGGATCTTAATTTTTAATATTATGTTCAAAAGTTTCTGTGCATTGTCTTATTAATTGTTCATTGCTAGTTTGCTTTGTTTGAGTTATTTTTCAATATTCTTTGTTTTATTTTGTTCGTTAGTTAAAGTTTAACTTAAATCAAGTGGTGAATAAACCTAATCCTTGTGCTACGATATTCACTTATACTATAAGTTACGATTTGTGCACTTATAGTATTAGCGTAAAATAAGTTAGTGTTTATGTTCGTGAATTAATAAGTTTTTTGTGCCATTGCTAGGATTGGTAGTTTTAGCAACTTTTTTGGTTTGGGTGATTTTAATTTAAGAGTTTTTGATACTTTTTCTTATGTATTTGAAAATGCAAGAATACAAGGAGTACAAGAAGGTCCAATGAGCTTATTGAAGAATAGTTTTTCGACATCAATAAGTAAGAAAGAGAGTTATGAAGAGCTAAACACTAAGAGACTATTTAAAGAACTATAGTAAAAAAAGATGAGCAAGGAGGAGATCAAAGGATACTTATGGATTTCATGAGACCTAGTTTTAATGCCAACTAATAAGGAATCATAAGGCTTCCTATTCAAGCAAATAATTTTAAGATCAAGCTAACTTTGCTTAACATGCTTGAATCAAGTGTTTAGTCTTATGACATGGTACATGAAAACCCCAATGCCCATCTTTCAAACTTCTTGGAGATATGTGATACCTTCCAATATAATGGATTATTCGAACTTAGGGTTAAGATGTGGCTAGTACCCTTCACTTTGAAGGACAGAGCCAAGGCGTGATTAAACTTTTTAAACCGGGGCACATCATTATATGGGAGCAACTAGCACAAGCATTTCTAGCCAAGTATTTCCAATTGACCAAGATGACGAAGACCATCAAGGAGTTCACCAACTTCTAACAAGGTGATGGGGAGTCATTATATGAAGCATGAGAGAGATTTAAAGAGCTAAAAAGGAGCTGTCCATATCATAACTTACTAAGAGAGTTCCTTTTGTAAACTTTCTACAATAGGGTGAATCAAAGTAAAAGGGGCATTATTGATGCGGCAATGTTTGTTAATTTTCATTATACTATAAGTACACAAGTTGTAACTTATAGCATAATAGATATCAATCCTAAGAGAATTGAATATAAACACCTAACAATCTGAAATATACTTTATTTACCTCCTATTTAGAATAAATGAATGCAAAATGTAAAATTTATTTGCAATGAATTATCTTATTTAGATAGTTATCATTTAAAACATGTAATTCAATTAAATTACTCATAATTATGTTTGGAACAAATCTGGAATTAAAAAATCATTTACACCTATTTTCTAATATACCCTTTAACATAATAGTTTTACAAAATTAAATAATTATCTTATATTAAATATTATAATATATAATATAATTATTATGTAGTTATTATATATAATATTATATATATATTTTCATAGAGTC
>JAOXYD010130692.1:0-10975 GCA_028565735.1 Pinacopodium congolense | reverse complement strand
AACAGGAAACACAATAGCTGCTAACATTCTAACTGAAACAACAAGAAGATCTTCCCACGATTCTTGTAGCTAACTTTGAATCATTAAATTGACTCATTCTTCAATATGTTTTATTCCATGACTTTTTTTAAAAATTGTATTTATACAACTGTAGTAGACATTGTTAACATGCTTTAAATATATTTTATTGTCCTTGTGTTTCTAGTCGGAAATTGGTATTCCTTGAAACAGAGAATCAAACATTGTAAAAAGATGTTATAGATCAAGATAAAAAAAGTACGATGATTTTCAGACTTAGGGTATTGAGGAAGAAGGCGAGTTTATACAAGAAGGGAATTAATTATGCAAAAAGTCTTAAGGAAAATGTGATAGGCTTGATCCCAGGCTAATTTGATTGCGGTAACGGCATATCGTCATTTAATGGTAAAAGGCAATCATTCAGATTTTTCCATCGGACTAAAACTTACGACCTCTAAATTTCACTGAATTTGATAAAAACAACTTAATGAGCATGGTCATCTTTGTGTAAAAGGTTTTTTGATTCAACTTCAGGAAATCGACTTATGTCATTATGCACTTTGATTCTTGAAAAATACAAAAAGTTAGGTAATATATAATAACTAGATAAAATTTATAACAAAATAAATGTAAAGTCTCACCTCTCTATTTTATGTCACAAATATATACAATTATGCTTATATAAGACAATTAATTTTTTTTAAATACATTTCAAAAAAATTTATTATACAATTGTGCTAGAAAATCCACAAAATAGTCAAATTAAATGTATCACACAATAGTGTCAAAACTAAAACACGAGGCTTGTACCTATTCAAAGTAGATATCCACTAATTCCCCTTCGTCAATATGATGGTACATGCCCATTATGGTGATGTCTAGTTTGCCCAAACCAATAGGACGGTACCGATCCCGTTTTGACGTTGGCTAATTCATCCTGACCAACAGATTTGTACTTGTTCTAATTTAATACCAATTAATTTGCCCTGATCATGAAACGGTATCTGTTGCATTCTAATGCCAAGTAATTGGGCCCGACTGCAGAATAGTACTCGCCCCATTCTAAAGTTGACTAATTTAGGAACTCCAATTATATCTTCTACGTCATATTTAATTTTTTCTATGTGAAGAAGTACTTCATATTTTAATGATTTGTATACACCTCGCATCTCCTCCTATATAGGTTATATTTTCAAATATGTAAGGTAGAAACTACCCCCCACAAATTCTAAATAATATGTGTGATAATTTTCTTTATATAGCTTTAAAATTTTGAAAGTATAAATCTTATACTGCATCAAAACATACCTAATCACTTCTTCAAAGCATCACTAAAGATAATGAAATTACCACTATCATCATAATAGTAAGCATATAGGTTGTTATCATTCTCCTTTGTAACTCTTAGAAACTTTACTCACACTCTATTGTCTATTAAAATTTTACCCTTTCAAGGCAAATAGGTCAAAGATCCAACTATCTTTGAAAAACCTTTTATAAGTTTCCTACAATAATTTGTTTAATGTCACCCCAAGTTATCGTAGTAGATTGGCTCCACTTTTAACTACCTTGATTTTTCTTAGATCTATTAATATCATTTCCTATTTCACATGTCACAAAAACCTTCAATCAGAGTTCATATTTCTTCGACTTGACATACAGTTGACGCTCTTTTAATAATTATAATACGATCTTTAGGTGCTTTGTAAGCTCTTTTTAACTTTTGGAGTAAATTAAGATACAATTTATGAATACTATTATTAATTAATCTAAAAATGGATTGAACATTTGGTTCATTAAATCCATACAAATAGTAGAAGCATTAGTTATCTTGAATGATATCTTCAAAACTCATAATGATCATACAAGTTTCTAAAAGTTTTCTTTGCTACATCTCCATCTTGATTATCACCTTACGGTAATGCGATCTCAAATTAATCTTCGAAAGTACCTTAGCTTCCTATAGTTATGCAAATAAATTATTTATCTTAGGGACATGAATTAATGATTCTTTACCTACTTTTTTTAATCAATACACATTCTTACATAACATTCTTTTTCTTCATAAAAAGCACTAGTGCACCATAAGAAGATATACTTAATCTAATATAACCTCATTTAATAATTTTTGTAGTTTCTTCTTAAACTCCTTGAACTCTTTAAGTGTCACCAATAAGAAATCTCTAAAATTGGACTAGTACCTAAATCAATCTCAATCCTAAACTCCACCTTATTATTATAATGTAGACCAACAAGTCTTTAAGAAACATATTAGGAAATTCTCTCAATATGAGAATATTGCCTAAGTTTACTTTTCACTCCCTTACATCCACCAAGGTCATCAAAAATCTAGTGCTCTCTTGTCTTGTTACCTACTCATTCTATATATTCTCCCCAGCAAAATTAATCCTTTTAGCTCCTAATATGTTTAAATTTACTTGTTTCTGTCAATAGTCTAGGGAGGCATAAAGGCACCTAAACCAATCCATGCATATAATGAAATCAAAATCTCATATCTCCATAATAATTAAGTTGACTGATGGTGGTCATGATCTAAGTTTTAAAATAAAATACAAATATTAATCTATACAATACTAAGACCAATAGTACAAGTGCACCTATCGTTTTGTAATATAGTCTCAGGTGAATCTACTCATTGTCCCATGAGGATTGTATAACTACCAATACTAACCATCTATCTATTATCTAATCTACCAAATTTGATGATTAATTAATGAATTAATAATTAAAAATAAACTAAACAACTAAATAAAATCACAATTCTAGAATAATTTACTAGATTAAGATTGCAATTGATGAAAGTAGGACATAGATATAAAATCCACCTAACACATTAACTATTTCAATGCATAATCTTAATTTAATACTTTACCTAATTTACTTAGACTGTAGAATCCCTTAATCGAATTATAATCTCTCTTGAATAGTGTAATTCCTATCCTCTTGGTTGATTAAATTTAATATCTTCTTAATTAAAACTCCAATTAAATGCATTAATTCAATTTCTAAATCCTATTATTAAAGCTAGGTTTAAATATAATGATAGTTTAGTAATTTATTGCATTTCATATCAAATTCAAGTTAAATTAGGCTACATTGCTCCCAGTTTGTTGCTAAGTTGTTTAATTATGTGTTTGAATGCTTAAATTACAAATGGAAGCTGGAATTTGAAGAAAATATGAGATTATACAACAAAAATTCCAAAATTTGGACTAAAAGATGACCTCAAACAGCCCACCGTTATGCTCTCTAGGCCACCATATTACTCTCAATGTAGTGGACTAAAATGACGCTTTTATAGCTTGTCGTAATGCTCCTTTTAAGTGCTGTTTAGGTACCAATCGATGGATTTTCAGCTCGATCTTCAATCTCATTGGCTACAACTAGTACAAGTTGCTTCTCACTTGCAGCTGCCATATATATGGAGGTCTGGAAGTTAAAAAAAGAAAAGACTGGAAGAGAGAAACATGTTTCTAGGTCAGATTTTTAGATTCTATTAAGGTTTAGGACTCATTTTAAGTGTTCTTCATATTTTCTGATTTTGATTGTAGATTTAACTTGTTTTTAAGGGTTGTAAAGGCTCAATCATGTGTCTTAGACCTACAGGAGTATTTGTAACTCCATTTTGTGCATTCTAAACCAATCTTTTGTATTGAAATCCACTCTTGAGCTTATATATTCAAGAATATGAGTTATATGCATGATAGATTTTCTTTCTTAATTCAAATGAGTAGCCGAACATGTTTGAGGTTGATGAATGGTGATTTGATGATCTGAATACATGCTTAGATATGATTAAGGGCTGTCTTTAACTTATTTGGATGTTTAAAGCTTGTCTTAAATGGATTGTTTACGATTAAGAAGATAAATGGAAAAAGAAGAGGATCAATCTCTTGTTATATTGAAAAATCAATAAGTAACTTGATTTTAATAAATTTAGGACCAATGATTGGTTAATCTGGAGGGCAGTAATATGAGAATATGAATTTTTAGATTAAGCTTGTTGCACTTTAAGTCTTCTTTTGGTTTATTTACGAGTGGATTAAACCTTGAACTTCAAAAGTAAGAGAAAAGACATTGATTTGATCATAACCTTGTCTTGAATTGGTGAAGTTGCCCTAGGATAAGTTCCTTGATCTTTAATTAATCTATTTAGATCATTGAAATTAAGTCCTTTACTATTTAATCAATTAAGCAACCTTAAATTTTCAAGTTAGTCTTCTTTGCAAAATTAGAAGCCCTTGAGTTTAGTTTGGTAAATTTAGTTAAATTAATCATTCAATTTGGTGTCTTTAAATAATTGTAAGCCATTTTCCTTATTCTTGGTTATAAGTGATCTCTGTGGGATGATAACTCAAGTTTAAAATATTTATTCTATTACTTGTAATCGGTATACTTATCAATTAGTTGGTTTTAACTTTATTTTGAGAAAAGGAGCTTCAAGTGTTAAATTTGGTAATTAATTGGGTTAATTTGATCTTAATAGAAACCAAAGCAACAAGTTTTTGGCGTTGTTGCTAGGGAATCGACATAATTTGATTAGTAGGAAATTTTAGTGTCAATTATTCTAAAGTTGTTCATATTGTTAAATATTTTTTATATTGCTTGTTTGCTTTTCTTTTTAAGTGTGCTTTGTTTTTATTTATGTGTTAGCTTTTATTTAATAGTTGTTTTTATCTTTATTTGGTTTTACTCTTGTATGTAAACTCGAGGCCATAAATATAAGAAGCTTGAATTTGATCATGAACTTGAAAGAACCATCCGTAGGCAAAAGAAAAAATCAAAAACCACCACATCCTTTAGTCAAGATCCTGTAGATTTAAATCCTTTAGAAATGGAGCATTAAGAGGAATTAGTTGCTAGACCTTAAGAGCAAAATAGAGGACCTACAATGATGGAATTAACCTTAGGAAATAGAATTAGACTTATAACTAGCATTGTTAGACCTAGGATAGAGTCTGATGATTTTGAGGTCTCTCATAGCATTCTTTCAATGATTAGATCATCTCAGTTTGGTGGTTCTTATTTAGAAGACCTTAATGCTCATTTACAAAGTTTTATAGATGTTTATGATCTCTTTAAAAGTCATGGTGTATCTGATGATGAGATCAAGCTTAAGTTGTTCCCTTTTTCTCTAAGGGGACAGAGTTAAAGCTTGGTTGAATACTTTTCAACCTAGTTCCATTACCACATGGAATGATTTTATGAACTTATTTTTAGCCAAATTCTTTCCACCTACTAAAATAGTAAAGCTTAAGAATCAAATTTATTCCTTTTCCCAATATGAAAGTGAGAGTTTGTATAAATCTTGGGAAAGATATAGGGAAATGATTGCAAAGTGTCCAAATCATGGGTTTAGTACATGTGATTAAGTTGATATCTTTTATACTAGACTCATTCCCTTTACTAGGAGTATGATTAATGCAACAAGAGGAGGAAAGCTAATGAGAAAAACTCAAGATGAAGCTTTTAGGTTAATTGAAGAAATGGTGACTAATAGCTTCTAATATAATTATAAGCGTAATCCAAGAAAGCAATTAGGAGTTCAAGCTGTAAATGACACAACTGCATTAATAACTCAATTAGCTATTCTGAGTAAGTACCTAGAGAATTTAGAGAAGAAATTTAGTAGTAGCTCTTTTGGAAATTATGGAACCTATAAGACTTTCGGTAATTCATCCCATACATCTAGAGATTTTCAAGATAGAAATTCCTTTACCCAGAACCCTAAACAAGTTCAATATGTAAAATTTAATAGGTAAAGGGGAGATCCATTCTCCAACACTTACAATATTGGATGGAGAAATCATCTTAATTTCTCATGGGTGACAATGCAAACTATCAAAATCCAAGGAACCCTCCTTCTGGTTTTAGACCAAATCAACCTATTTAAGAGAAGTTTAGTATGAATGAGACTATTTTTAGATATATTCAATAATCTAGAAAAGAAATGTAAAGACAAATAAAGGATTTAGCCAACCAAGTAAGTCAGTTAGCTAGTATTGTTCGTGAGCATATTCCAAGTCAATTACCTAGCAATACTAAACCTAATCCAATAGAACATGCAAAGGATATTACCCTTAAAGTGGGAAAGAAGTAGGAATTGAAAATGAAAGAGGCGAGGATAGTGAAAAAGAAGAAGTGGAAGAAGAAAAAGAAAATGACAATGAAAAAGGTAAGGAAGTAGTAAATGAGGAATAAGAGTGACCTTGTAGGTTTTTTGCAGATCCAATTGTAGAACCCTACAAATCTAGAATCCCTTATCCTCAAAGGCTAAAGAATGCTAACTTTGATAAGAAATTTGGGAAGTTTTTAGATATATTTAAGAAATTACATATAAACATCCCTTTTGTAGAAGCCATCGCCCAAATGCCCAATTATACAAAGTTTTTTAAAGATATCGTGTTAAAGAAGAGAAAATTGGATGAATTCGAGATTGTTAAATGAAATGAAGAATGTTTTGTAATTTTGTTAAGAAAGTTGCCCTTTAAGATCAAGGACCCTAGGAGCTCTAACATTCATTGTATGATTGGTGATCTACAAATAAATAGGGCATAGATGGAGTTAGGAGCAAGTATAAATTTTATGTCCTTATCTATCTTAAAAAATTTAGGGTTAGAAGCACCAAAACCTATAACTGTCTCATTGCAATTGACAGATCGATCTATCATATACGCACGTGGAATTATCGAAGATATCTTGGATAAGATTATATATCCTCTGGATTTTTTAGTTTTAGACATAGAAGAAGATTACAAGGTGTCTATTATTTTTAGAAGACTATTTATAGCTACATCCATGGAACTTATTGATGTTTATGGTGGTAAGTTGATTTTAAGACTCTAGGACGAAGAGAGAGAATTCAATGTGTTTCAACCAATGTAGCTACTAGCATATCATGACCGCTGCAATTTTATAGGAATTAAGCATTTTGAGAGTGACATTTTGGTTAAATTATGTGATGATTCTTTACCAAAGATGTTAACTCATTCACAATCTTTAGATTTGAATCAAGAAAAGGTTAGAGAAGCTATGAGTGCGTTAGATGCAAGAAAGGTGTCTTCTGTCTAGTATCCTTTTAAGAAGTTTGAATTGTTATAAAAACTAATTAAGCCTTTATCGAAGCCATCCATAGAAGAGCCACCTAAAGTAGAACCTAAGCCTCTTCTTGCACATTTGAAGTATGTCTTTCTTAGTCCTTCATTTAGTTTAACGGTCATTATTTCCTCATCTTTAGATGATAAGATGGAAAACGAGTTGATAGTAGTGTTTCGAGATAATATAGGAGCCATAGGTTGGACAATTGCGAATCTTAAAGGATTAAGTCCTTCTATTTGCATAAATAAGATCTTTATGGAAGAAGGAAGTAAACCAAAAGTTCAACCACAGAAAAGGTTGAACCCAAATATGAAAGTAGTAAAGTATGAAGTGGTCAAGTTGTTAAATGCTGGTATCATATATCCCATTTCTGATTCAACTTAGAATAGCCTAGTGCAAGTGGTACCTAAGAAAGGTAGTATTACTATGGCTCCAAATGAGAATAATGAATAAATAGCTACAAGAAAGGTAACTAGTTGGCGAATGTGCATAGATTATAGAAAACTTAATAGTTAACCCTATGTGGCACCTAAGAGGGGGTGAATTAAGTTCTTAAAAATTCATTTAAATATTATTAACCTAAGTCTATTTACCAATTTTAATTAACCACGGAAGCTAAGAAATAATTTAATTATACAAATTAAATAACAAAAATAAATTAAAAAACTAAATTAAATGCATAAAAATAAGAGAGAAAGGGAAGAAGAGACACAATTTATTTATTCTAGTTCGGCGCAATCCACTTGCCCTATATCTAATCCCCAACACCATTATTGAGATTTTGTTCTTATTGCAATAAAAAAGAATAGCTCAAATGCTCCTCTCCTTGAATTTCTATGATTTCCTCAACTTGCTCAGCTACTAGTGTTAAATTAAAGTCAAGTTTCTCGGGTTTTTGACCCTAACTATAGATATAAAACTAAGAAAGTAAATAAATAACTTAAGATACTAACTAAATAAAGCAAAGAAAGCAAGAGACAAAACAAAATACAACAAACACACTTCTAAATATAACTAAAGAAAAATGTATAAAATAATATGATGTGATATCTTAATCATGATGTGTTATAATTTTATGGAAATCCAATATATTGAAAGAATAAAAAGAGATAATGAATTAACAAGTTACGTAGGATAGGAACTGCAGTGCTTGGAACACATTAAATTCAATCTCTTCTTCCTAGAGTCTTATAATCAACTTACTACCATGTATATCAATAAGTTCCCTAGCCATAGCCATAAATGGTCATCCAAGAATAATAGGCACATTGCAATCTTCTTCCATGTCCAAAACTAGAAAATCCATAAGATATATAAACTTATCCACCTTAACAAAGACCTATTCGATAATTCCTCTTGAATATGTGATAGATCAATCTACTAATAGCAATGAGACTGTTGTAGGCTTTGGCACTTCTAACCACAACTTCTTAATGATAGATAAGGGCATCAAATTTATACTTACTCCTAAATCCATCAATGCCCTACCTATTTGCAAATGACCAATCACATAAGGAATGGTAAAGTTACTAGGGTGCTTGAGTTTACGGGAAAACTTTCTTAACAAAACTGTAGAACATTCTTCATTTAATTTAATAATCTCAAATTCATCCAATTTTATCTTCTTTGACAAGATATCCTTAAGAAACTTTGCATAATTATGCATTTGGAAATGGATTATGCAAAAAGGATATTTATGTGTAATTTCTTATACATATCTAAAAATTTCCTAAATTGTTTATTAAGATTGGCATTCTTCAGGCTTTGATGGCAAGGGATTCTAGGCTTGTAGGGTTCTATATTTGGATCTAGGAAAAGCCTACAAGGCCGCTCTTGTTCCTCATTTACTACTTCCTTACTTTTTCCATTGTCATTTTCTTTCTTCACTTCCAACTCTTCTTTTGCACTTGACTTCTTTCCTAAGTCTTCACTTCTTACTTCCTTTCCTCTATTAAGGGTAATAGCCTTTGCATCTTCTCTTGGATTGGGTTTAGTATTGCTAGGCAATTGACTTGGGGTACGCTCTCACATAATACTAGTTAATTGACTCACTTGATTGACTAAACCCTATGTGTCCTTGAATTTCTTATCTAGATTCTTAAATATATCTAACCAGAGTCTCATTCATACTAGACTTCTCTTGCATAAGTTAATTTGGTTTAAAACTAAGGGGAGGGTTCCTTTGAAAATTGGCTGAAGGATTTTGATAATTTCCATTATCATGCTATGAAAAATTAGGATGATTTCTCCATCCAGGATTGTAAGTATTGGAGAATGGATCTCCTCTTTACCTATTAAATTATACATCTTGAGCTTATTTAGGGTCTTAAGGTAAAAGAGTTTTCACCTTGACAATTTATGGATATATGGGATCGTTGTGTTGATTTAGTATCACTAATTTAACTCAAATAACTCAATCAATTATCGTGCAAATCAAATTCAATACCAAACCAACTTCGCGGCAGTGTATTGGTCTTAAGTAATAAAGTGGAGCATATTTAATACTTTAAAATTTCAAATCCACATAGAATTGATTATATGACTACTAGGCCAGTCAGATTACAATTATCTAAGGAACTCAAGAATTGAAACTAAGGGATTAATTAAAATAAAAAAACCTGAAAAACTTTCCAAATTTTCAATTGAATTCCAAGTGATCCAATGATGACCAAATTATTAATTTGCTAAGGACTAGGCCTAAATGACTGAAGTAAGTTATAAAATGGATTGTAATTTCTAATCTTGGGCCTTCACTAAATCAAGACAATGATATGGTCAAGTTATTACCTTTTCTCTAACATTCCTAGTTTATGGTTTGGCCTACTCATAAATCAATAGTAAGTAGTATTAAAGTTCAAGAAGTTTCTAATCCTAAATTCCATATTCAAGATTAGTACCCTCATGAAATAACCAATCAATGGTCATGTATTGATTAAAATCATGTTATTTATGGATTTTCTAATGAATTAAGTGATTAGTCCTCTACTTAATCATCTAAGCTCATATCTTAAGTGACCAAGTAAAGATATGCTTTATAATCTTACATGAATAAAGATTATCATCAAATCATATGTTATAAACTCACTCAAGACATTCAAGAACTTGTCCCTAACTTAGATTCAGCTTAAAAAAATCATAAATAAACAAGAAAATTTGGATCAAATAAAGGAAGCCCATGTTCTTGCATATATATGAATAAAGAGAGTATAAAACAAGAGATTTAATGTTTAGGAAGTACTAAATGATGATATAAATTGATAAACAGCTCCCCAACATGTTTATGAATAAGGAAAGAAGAAGAGAATATGATTATTTTTATTATAACTGTCCCTTCAAATCCATCCTAAAATTTACAAAATTTATCTCTGAAGCTCTACTTATCTGTCTAGGACAAGTTTGATCAAGTTAGAGCAAGTTGTAGTAAGTGGAGAGTAAGTTGCAGTTAGAAATATGTCGACAGCTACCAAAGCGATACTTAAAAGGGAGCAAAACGATGGGGGTGATAGTCAATTGATGCTTGATTCTAGCCTTAACACAAAACATATCAAACTTAATGGAGGTATTCAATACCATTATTTATACTTATAATGTTAACGCTACAATTTACTTAATTTTGAACTAAAGCTTGAAATTCAAAAACACCAACCCCTCTAATTTTTTTTTTCATAAAGCAATCCTAACATATCCTTGGGTAATCATCTATGAACAAGATGAATACCTGCTTTCATTTAGCGAGGGTGTCTTCATTGATTCACACTCTTTCATATGGACCAACTATAGCCTTTCTGGAAATGAAAATCTACTTTGCTTCTCAAATTGGCAGACTTGACACATATTC
>JAOXYD010130681.1:0-10975 GCA_028565735.1 Pinacopodium congolense | reverse complement strand
GTCTGTAATAGGAACTCCTTCGGAAGGTTATGGTGTGGGCAGCTTCTTTGCAACTCTTTAAATCTCTCCCAAGCTTCGTAAGGAGGAAAAGAGGGCCTTGTTTTCCTATAACAATGCCTTATACTATCATTATAGTCTCATGAAATAATGGTCGAGAGTGAAGTGATTGCAAGATGGTGATAGAAACACTACATTTTTCTATACTAAGACATTGGCATTAAATAGATGGCATTATGGCTCACTCTCAAGCTAACCTACTTCAAGAAGTAATGGACTATTTCCATTAATAATACTACTCTCCTTCACCTAGATATTCTTTAGTTTACAATTTGTAAGCGTAGTTCACTTCCAGATTGTCATAGTAGAATTAATATTTTTTGGTGCAATGTTTTTCGAATTTGGACATCATAGAACCTCTTGGGATTTCATCATAATAAGGCTCTCGACCCTGATGGCTTTAATCCATTTTTCTTTCAAGAAACCTAACTAACCATTAAAGATCTTCTCATTGATTCTGTCAAAGAGTTCTTTTGAAGTGGTAAGATGCTTAAGCAACTAAACATAACTTATCCCACCTTAGTTCCTAAAATGGCTGGTCCTACTTCACTAAAGAATTTTTAATTGATCTCTTGCTGCATCATTATCTACAAAGTGATCTCTAAGCCATTGGCTAACCAACTCAAGGAAGTCATTTATTCTCACATTGATCACTCTTAAAGTGCCTACATTTTTTTTCGGCTCATTAGAGATAATATAACTCTAGCATAGGAATTTTTTAGGAACTATGATTGGAAGCATTCTAAGATGCATTGTGAATTAAAATATACTTCTAGAAGGCCTATGACTCTATTGAATGGTCCTTCATTTTTAATGTATTAATAACTCTATGATGCCCTGACAAGTTTATTAGATGGATTGAATAATGCTTGTCTACAATTTCCTACCGAGTACTTGTTAATGGTCATCTGTCCAAGCTCATCAAAAGAACTAAAGGCATTCAGCAAGGATGTGTCTCTATCCATACCTCTTTGCATTTGGGATGGATATTTTAATTTGAAACATTCAAGAGGTAACCTGCTAGGATTGTAGCTACTGCTTTCACTACAAATGCAAGAGGATAAAAATCTATATCTTATCCTTTGCAAATGACTTAATTCTTTTCTATATGGTTAATCTAGCTTCTTTAAGTTGCTCATGGCTGCTCTGCACACCTTCAAGGATCTGTGTAGTCTTACAATTAATAGGGACAAGAGTCAAATGTTCATCACTCAAAGTGTTAAATCCTCCTCTGCCTAGCTTACTTTTCCTCTAGACGCCTAACCAAATTTGATTTCGAACCCCTAACAGAAAAGGTTCAACACCATCTCTCTAACTAGTGTAACATGAAGCTATCTATTGAGCCAACCATGATGTCCATTAAAGTTTCAATTTCAACATTTTTATAATAGGGTTAAAAAAACCAAAAATCTACAAAAAGTGAATTATTTTCCCTTTTTTTGAAAAAGTAAAATGAATTAATGAATAAAGTTTTCAATTTTGTAGCTTAGGAATACAAGCATGAAGCATTACAAAATACATGGAAAGGATCATCAAATATATGTTAATTTAAAATACATATATTAGAACAACAAGTATAAGATCAACAAGTTCTGGTAAAGGACCATTCCATAAAGTTGGTAGCTTCCAATACTTAGATTGAACTGTTTGTTCCTCACTTCCTATGTACACAATCACATTCCTACACCTCTAAGTAGTGATCAAGAGTAAACTGCTAAGTTTCAAGCTTAATCTATAAATTTTAAATGGAAAGGAGTTTAGTCCTACATATTTTGCATAAAGTCATACATAATGTAAATTCTTGCCCCAAATTAGGTCCTTATGTCTAGACAATTGTATCACTAATTAGAAACCCACAACATTATCCAAATGAGCTTCATGATTAAGCTTAAGATCAACTCCAATATATACAACACTCAACCAACTCAAATTGAATGCTAATAGCATTATTAGTAGCTATAAATTTGTAGCATAATCCAAGAATCAGTAGCTTCATCTATCCTAGTTTGCTAGGATGCATGTTGTGTTGGTTAGGTGACTTATAAATTTTTAACAATTTTG
Organism: Pinacopodium congolense; assembly: GCA_028565735.1. Classification (NCBI taxonomy): domain Eukaryota; kingdom Viridiplantae; phylum Streptophyta; class Magnoliopsida; order Malpighiales; family Erythroxylaceae; genus Pinacopodium; species Pinacopodium congolense. Next base: position 8,857 of record JAOXYD010130681.1, on the reverse strand, counting down.
AATGATTTTACTTAGAAAACCAACAAAATTTAGGCAAGTGCACCTATCACAAAATTAAAAAAGAGGAGTCTATTTAAGATTCTAGATGTCGATCCCACGGGGAAAGGGCTTAATTACTTGTTTGATTAGATTAAAATTATTTACAAAAATTCAAATAATTTGATTAAAACCTTAAAATTGCTAAACTAGTCTAACTTGGCTTAAATACTTTGAAAATAAAATTTAATTACTTTCAAAATTTCTGAAAATACTAAATGTGTAAATTAGCTAAGGATTAGGGGAGTGATTATTTAATTGAGCTTTAAACACATTAAGGGCTAGTTAGAGGTCCTTCATAAAATCAAAACAAGGCTATGACTAAGACTTTTTTTTCTCAATTAAATCTTTTTTAAAGTTTGGTTTTGTTTCAAATCAAGTAAATGGGCTTTAATGTCAAGAAGGCGAGTTTTAGAATTTTAATCTCAGATCTCTAACTCTCACAAAAAATCCAACTTTGGTCATTCAAGGATTAATTTGTGTTGTTTATTGAATTTTCTTACAATTTAATATGATTTTTCAAGCTTAACTTGTCTTAAACTCTAACCCTAGGTGGCAAGCCCAAAATCATATCTTTTAAACCTTCAATAAATAAAACACAGACCCTATAACATGTCTTTAAGCTCTCTTAAATCATAACAACACCAATATTTAGCAATAAAAATGATTTAGCCACACATTTTGATCAAAACATACAAGATATACACTTTAAGCAACATGCCCTGATAGATCTGATAATATAAGCTATAAAATAAAGTTTAGAGGTTACAAAACTATCCAAGAAAGACTTATGGATGTGTCTTGAGCTTCCAAATTGATTTTGGACTAAAAAAAAACTATATTTCATTGAGATCTTAAAGAAAAATCAAAGGACAATTATAGATATGAGCATTAGCATAAGAACTTTGATTAATCCAAAAAATGGAGTAAAGCAAGTAATAATCTTATTTAAGTAACCCCCTTAGATGATTCCTAGACTCAGATATGAGTCTTAACAAGAAGCTCCAATGATAAGAAACTTAGAAAATAATATACAATACAAATTCAAAGTGTTTGAACCCTATATGCTACCGATAACAAAGAAGAGAGAATGAAGAATGTTTTTCTCTATTTTCAGATCTATGTTCGCCTTGATTCATACGTCATTCTGTGTTATTTTTTTGTTTTTATAGTTTCAATAGCCTCTAAAATATGCCAGCAGATAAAAGTAATGATGAAAAGCATGCACCAGCCACAATTTTGGAGATTGGAGGTTGATATTTTTGACTAAACCTATTAACGACGGTCAGCAATGAATTACAACGACGGTCTACAGGGTGCCGTTGATGAACGAATGATGAACTCATCAACGACCCCCTATTCTTCTATCAACATGATCCTATAAAGGTGTCGTTAATGGTCTGGAATAAGGTTTTTTCTTCTAATTTTTGCTCTAATTTCCATCTTTAAGCTCCATCCTAAAAAGTAAACATAATAATACATAAATTGAACAATTAAACACTAAATTAGTGGTCATATTTCAAAAAATTATCAATTAAAATGTAATCAATTGACCCATAAAATTTTTTCCATACTTAAGTGTTTTCTTGTCCTCAAGCAATTTAATCCATCATTAATTTCATAATAGGATATAAAAATAAAAAAATCAATTCAAAAGTAATAACGCAATTATTGAAAATGCTTTATTCATCCTTTAAGAATAATGACGCATGAAAATGTTATATAATTAATTAATCACATCGACTTGGAAATGGATTTAAATCATTTCATTTTTTTCAAGCTTCAACCTAAATCTCAAAAATCAATTCCACATGTAAAAGGAAAATATACTGAGTTTAATATATCATCTTTTCGACACTTTCACATCCTTGAAGTAATTTAAAGCTTAAATTAATTAAAATCCTAAGCAGTGTAGTTGGGAAGTCATTTCAGTCTTGTTATGTGAAGCTGAACATTTTGTCGTGAACAACCCTTGGTTACTCATCTGTGTCATATAACTCAACTAACTAAAAAAGTATAATATATATATAAGGCTTGAAATTATGAGTGGGACTAGTAGTTAGTTTTTTTTTCTTGTTATTCTTTTTTTATTTGTATATATATATATATAAGATTATAAATTATATGAGTGGATTCTACTAACTTATTTAACTAATTAAGTAATAATTTATTGATTTTTTTGGGTTAATTCCAGTTCTTTTTTATTTTTCTTTGAATGATAAAATTACTTTAAAAGAGGTTACAAAATTACCCAGGAAGTTATATTTTATATGTGGAATATCATTCTAATCATCAGGTATCCTTTATCCAAATTATGAAATGAGTTAAAGTAGTTTACTCATTAATGTCAGAATTAATCATATAATATTTCAAATTTTCAAAATAATTCATTAAAAAAATGCATAGACAATAAGAAGGATCAAAATAAAAAAAATCCATAAGTTATAGATTATGATGAAATTGATGATAAATTAAATTACTATTAAAGAAACAAATCAATGTGATCCTCCCTTACACTTATCCGAAACATTGTCCTCAATGTTTTTGAAAGAAATTGAAAAGCATAATGTAGGAGAGTAGGGAAAGAAATACCCCCATTTGAGATAGACTTGAAGATCTGTTAGTGAAATTACAAGAATTGAAACAACCAAAAGCAACAAACACAGATAATAATAAAAGAATGCTCCACTTATATAATATGTTATCTAAATACAACCAAGGAGCCAAAGGACAAAATGTAGCCATCAGAACTAAAAAAAACATATGCTACAAAAATGAAACCTATACTACAAAACTTGAAACTGAAATTAAAAAAAATGCAATGCCTAAAATAACTTAGTTAACTAAAAAGAAGGATCATTGGCATCCCATTCATGCTAATAATCCTTAAGGCTCTGAACTCGTGCAGTCAAATCATTAACCTGATATTGAAGACCATAAAAAAGATTAGATATCTTGGAAAATAAAGCTGCAAAAAACTTTGAAAACTCAGATGTCATGCGAGTTTCCATGTGAATTAGGTATTATAAAATAGTAACCTCAGAATTGTCAGAAGTAGTTGGTGGTGGTGGGACTAAAGTAACAGTAGGTGAACATCGGCGAGGTGGATGAATGTTTGGAGTGGCCTCAAATGAAGCCTTGTCTATGTCCTTAGGTACCTCAGGTTGTGCAGAATCACCAGGTAAACTTACAGGTACCTCACCCTTCTAAAATAGGCCTACTAACCTCCTTGATAAGTAAAATTCCACAATTTAACTAGGCCTTCACTGATTATATTATGACAAGTACGATCATCATAATCCACGGAATCAACAGCAACTCCTGCATCCCTAAATATCCTCATCAATAAGTAAGGGAAGTAGAAATTCTTGCTGGGCCTCTTAATCTTCACTACATCCTGCATAGACAAAATAATGAAGCAAGCTAAAGGTAATCTCGAGATAACATCTAATCCTTACAGCATATGATATAAAAAATATATGTCTACAAACTGTATTTCATTCAATCCATTGGCTCGATGTGTAACATTATGACTCATAGAAGCAACTATAATCTGCTCTCGAGCCCCTAAAGCAGTAGTGATATAACCTCAGGTATTCCTAGTCAATCCTAAGGCATCCTAAGTAGCAGTAATTTAAAAGGATGGACTCGTAGCAATTGTTTCACTGTGGAGAGGATTCTTTGTTTTTATAAAAATGTCCCATTCCTCAAGTACTCCTAACAAAGTAGAAATAGAGGCACGAGTGATATAAATTGTAATACCTCTAACTATCGAGCATATCTCTATTGTGCTAGCCTCTTCCTTCTCCTCGATATTCATGAAGAACTCGCGAACTAAAGCTGGGTAAAAGTGTCCTGTCAAAGTGAGGACTGAATCCCATCATAATGTCCTAGTGTAAAAGTCCAGATGGATCGGCAGTCAACGATGGACTCGTTGCCACAATGTGCTTCATACTAGTTAAAATTGACATAATTGGTGAATCATATAGGATTGTATGTCAATATCTTCCTCCGAGGAACCATCTGACTATAAACTATTCAAATAACATACACAAAATAGTCGAAAAATGTTAGGAAAATGTAGAAACATTTTCTATGAAGGTCACTAGAATATTTCCTTTTGACTGGAATATTCTCTATTTTTTGATGAAAATAATATTAAATGAAATTGGTATCAATTGAAAGCTAATGAAATTCTAAATGTAATGAAACCAAAACCCAATCAAATGGAGGTCTATATCGAAAGAAAATTGAAAAAAATCTACCTTGAGGGTGAATAGGGATTTGAAAAGTTTAGAGAATTTTTAGAGAAATTTGTTGTTTTCTTGAGTGATTTGATACTATAATCGTGTAGAGGACTTAAAATGTGATAAATAGACACCAAAAACACAAGCTTTGGCTGAGAAACGATAAAATTTTGAGGGTTTAAATAATTAAGGGCAAAAAAGGGGGTTTCCAGAGAAGAGGGAGGAGGAAGACAGTGATGAATAGTAAAACCACATCATATTTATCTCTATTTCGCTCTTCAATGGTGCCCTATTCATCATACAATGGTGCTATTTTAGGATAAACAGCCTACCGTTGTTGCTTAAGAAACAAGTCATTCAATGGTGGTCTCTGAGACCATCGTTGATGGTCTGTTTAATACTAAAATGTCTTAATTTTCCTCAAAATTCTCAAATAAAACCTCCAAAATTCATGTTCTATCAACATGAATTGGATTATACATCAAATGGCATCATAATGGTGATAAAAAACACTCCAAAATGAAAGAAAACCACATAAACTACCAATATTCTAAAGAAAACACACTTAACTTAATCTAAACACATTTAAAAAATGCTTCAACACATTATTTAAAGATCCTAACACCCAAAATAAAATAAAATCACACGCAATTACCTATCTAACTTGGAGAATTCCTACTTCAATGAGGATTAAATAGTGAAAGAGTCTTAAAAGACTCCTTAAATGAACTAGGTACATATAATTTCACTCTTTGCCCATTAACCTAGAAATATAAGTGACCATTAGTGACTTTAATTGCTCCAAATGGATAAATCTTGGTCACATCATAAGGGCCTATCCATCTTAACCTTAACTTGCCTGGAAACATCTTAATCTTGAATTATACACTAATACTTTATCACCAACCTTGAATTCTCTTTGAATGATATGCTTATCTTGCCACCTCTTAACTCGTTCCTTATACAATTTAGAGTTATCATAAGCTTCGAGAAGAAACACATCCAACTAATTCAATAGCAACTGTCTTTCTTCTCTAGCCTTCTTTGAGTTAAAATTTAGAAACTGAATGGCCCAATAGGCATAGTGCTTTATTTCAATTGGAAAATGACAAGACTTACCATACACTAACCTGTAAGGAGACATTCCAATGGGCATCTTGTATGCCGTTCGATATGCCTCCAGTGCATCATCTAACTTAAATGACCAATCCTTTCTTGAAGAGCTAATGGCCTTTTTTGAAATTGTTTTGATCTCTCAATTAGCTCTACTTTCACGCTAGTCTGAAGATGATAAGGTGTAGCTATCTTATGTATAACACCATACTTGGATAAGAGGGAATCAAATTGCTTCTTACAGAAGTGTGTTCCCCCATCACTTATAATTTCTCTAGGTGTTCAAAATTGAGTAAAAATGTTCTTTTGAAGAAAGCGAGCTACACCTTTGACATCATTCATTGGAAGAGCAACTGCTTCAACTCATTTACTCACATAATCAACAACCATTAAGATGTATTGGTTCGAGTATAAAGAAGTGAATGGTCTTATGAACTCAATACCCCAAACATAAAAAATTTCACACAACACTATGTTGTTTAGAGGCATCTCATCTCTCCTTAAGATATTTTTGACCCTTTGGAAATTGTCGCAAAGCTTAACAAAATAAAATGTATCTTTAAATAGTATAGATCAATAGAAACCACATTCCAACACCTTGTGTGTAGTTCTAGTAGAGATAAAGTGTCCTCCAATATCTTTTGAATGGTAATGACTGAGAATTGAAGGCACTTCTTCAGCAGGAACACATTTTTGAATTATTCCATCCACACATATCTTGTAAATAAAAGGATTGTACTAAAGATATTTCTTGACTTCCAAAAAGAACTTCTTTTATTAGTATGAGAAGTCCATATGTATAACATTACCAGCCAAGTAATTCATTATATCTATATACCAATGTAAGGTAAGCATGGCTAGTAAGTGTTCTTCAGGAAACACCTCTTTTATGTCTTGATTTTTTCCTTTATCTATTGCAACTTCATCCAAACAAGATAAGTGATCTGCCATAAAATTTTCTTTACCTCTCTTATCTCTGATTTTGATGTCAAACTACTGTAAAAGGAGAACCCATCTAATCAATTGTGGCTTAACATTTAGTTTATTCATTAGGTACTTCAATTTAGAAGGTTCAGTATAGACTATTACCATTGAAAGAATCAAATAGGATCCAAAATTGTCAATTACAAACACCACAGCTAATATCTCCTTCTTAGTAGTGATGTAATTATTTTGAGCATTATTTATTGTGCAGCTTGCATAGTAGATTGGATAGAAAATATTTTCATGACTTTGGACAAATGCTACACCAATTGCAAAGTCACTCACATCACATATCAACTTAAAAGGAAGAGACTAATTAGGCAATACTAAAATAGGTGCACTCGTGAGCTTTTCCTTTAACAATTGAAAAGATCACTTACACTTATCATCAAAGTTAAAGATTGCATCATTGGTCAAAAGTTCAATAAGGGGCTTTGCTATCTTGGAGAAATCCTTGATAAATAGCCTACATAATCCAGCATGTCTAAGAAAACTCCAAATTGCTCGAATTAAATAAGGTGGTGAAAGTTGAGCAATTACTTCTACTTTAGTTGGATCTACTTTAATGCCCTTACCTGAAATTGGCATTTTTTCCAATTCAAATACAAGTTGGTTTCTTCACATCTCCTTAATACTTTTTTTAGATCCTCTAAACATACATCGAAGGATCTAACAAATACAAAAAAATCATCAATGAACACTTTAGTGCAAGTTTCAATCATATCTGCAAAAATTGCTATCATACATCATTGAAAAATAGCAGGCGCATTACATAAGCCAAATGGTATGCATTGATATGAAAAAGTGCCATATGGACATGTAAATGTTGTCTTTTCCTGATCCTTAGTGGCAACAAGAATTTGCAAGTATCCATTGTATCAATATAAGGCACAATGAAAACTATGCGCAGTTAACCTTTCGATGACTTGATCAATGAAAGGTAGAGGAAAGAGATCCTTTCTTGTGGCATCATTTAATTGGTGATAATCAATATATATAAGCTAACTACTAACTTCCCTTTTGTCAATAAATTCATCATACTCATTCTTCATCACTGTAGTTCCTCCTTTCTTTGGTACTACTTGAACTTGACTAACTCATGTAGAGTCAGAAATAGGATAAATAATACCAATATCAAGGAGTTTAACTACATTTTTTACCACTTACTTTATATTCGGGTTAAGCCAATGTTGAGGTTGGACCAAAGGTTTATGTCCTTCTTCAATGAATATTTGATGCATACAAATAGAAGGACTTAATCCTTTAATATTTGTCAATGTCCATCCTATAGCATTTTGATGCTCTCAAAGGAATCTCATCAATCTCTCCTTTATCATATCACTTAATGATGATGAAATGATAACAGGCAATTGAGATAAAGGTCGTAAAAATGCATATTGAAAATTTAAGGGAAGAGGATTTAATTCTAGAATTGGTGGTTCTTCAATAGAGAGTTTTAGAAGGGATTGAATTGGCCTATCTAACGACTCAAACCTTCTAGATTGAATTTGACTCGATGTCTCATTTCCCCCTTCTAACTCTTCCACAACTTCTTTTACTTCACTTTCCTCAGCTTCTTCAGAACATAAATAGACTAAAGCCTTCTGCAATAGATCTGAACAAAGATTCTTGAATGGATCACTTAGAGTAGCGTGAACATCAAGGAAGTTGCATGAATCCAAGATGGAAGGATGTTTCATTGCTCGAAAAATATTAAAATCAATCTCTTTATCTTGAAGTCAGAGAATGAGCTTCCCTTCATTTAAATCAATTAGTGCCCTTACAGTAGTCATGAATGGTCTTCCCAAGATAATAGGCATTATATTGTCCTCCTCCATATCCATAACCAAGAAATCAGGAGGAAAAATAAATTTATCAACTTTCACCAAAACATCCTCGATGATTCCTCTTAGATAGGTCACTGATCTATCTCCCAATTGTAATGAGATAGTAGTAGGGTTAGGTTTTTGCAATCCTAACTTCCTGGAAATGGATAAGGACATAAGATTAATACTTACTCCAAGATCCATCAAAAGCCCTATCAATTTGTAAACTATTAATTGTACAAGGAATGGTGAAAGTACCAGGGTTTTTGAGCTTTGGGAGTAACTTCTTTAAAAGGATAATAGAACAAGCTTCATTAAGCTTCACTGTCTCATATTCTTCCAATCTTCTTTTCCTGGACATGATTTCCTTAAAAAACTTTGCATATGAAGGCATTTGGGCAACTGCTTCAACAAACGGGATATTAATATGAATTTTCTTAAACATCTCCAAGAATTTTCCAAATTGCTTATCCAAGTGCGTATTCTTCAACCTTTGAGGGTATGGAATCCTAGGCTTGTATGGATGCACATTCAAATTAGCAAACAACCTAGGTGGCATTTTTCTGGAATTGTACCCCTATCATCCTTTTCTTGCTTCTTTTCTTCTTTTGTGGCTCTCACTCTTCTGTCATGACTTCTTGTGTTCTCTCT
>JAOXYD010130670.1:0-10975 GCA_028565735.1 Pinacopodium congolense | reverse complement strand
AAAATTCAGAAAATGAATAGCCCAATAGGCTCGATGTTCTAGTTCCACTGGGAGATGACATGCCTTTCCATAAACCAAATTATAAGGAGACATACCAATAGGCGTCTTGAAAGCAGTACGATAAGCCCATAATGCATCATCCAACTTCATAGATTAGCCCAAAATTCATCAAAACCCAAACATTAACTCAACCACCAAAAGCCCACGGTAAAACTAAGCCCAAAATAACCTCCCAAGGCCCAACAGTTCTAAAATTAAAAGCTCTGGCCCAAGAGCATTCAACCTGTTTCTGGAAATAAAATCTAGAACTCGCTCCCCAGCTCTTTGTTTCCCTTTCCCCCACCTTCTTCTCCGGCGACACTATAATTTCTGGTCATCTTTTCTGACGAAACTTTCATCATCGGCGAGCCATCTTCTCCGACTTCAGCTCCTCTTCTCGCCTCTTCTGGCTTCCACTCTCCTTAGTCCCTCATTTCTTTCACCTTTCTTCCTCATTCCCATCTTCTGGTGGCTTCGCCCTCTCTCATCTCTCCTCTGCCGAACCACTCAAACTCTCATCCTCCACAGCTTCATCATTTAACTATCACTAACACACAAAAATCACAACCCAATAATAACAAGTTGAATAACGCATTCAACTGGTTGAACTACAGTTCAAAGAAGCAAGAAGGTCGAATAAGAAGAAGCTTACCGCCGGCAACAAAAATCCAGATTCTGGTGACTGGAAAACGAGCTGCCCACAAGAATTCTGTCACAGAACAGTCGGTTCATTCGCTAAACCAAGCTAGACTCTTCCACAAAATCGGAATCAACAAATTATCAACAAAACTCGCAGAGATCACAACAGAGATTTTCCGGCAATGAAGCTTGGTTGACTCCCTCCTCTCTACTACTCTCGCCCAAAGCTCCTCCTGCAGTTGTAAAACTCACAGAACAGATTTTTAATCCAACCAAAATCCCATTTAATCAACATCCTCTAACAGAACTAAAACAAATCCTTCAGTTGGCGATTCCCTCTGAAATATTTGTTTCAGTTTGACTGTTTTTTTCTTTTTCTTCTTTTTCTTCATTTTGAACCGGGTCGGGTCGGGTCATGAGTTTTAGATCCGACTCCAAGTCCAAGCTCAAATTAGTTGGGCTTTAAAATTAGGTATAGTTACGCTCCTAGTTATCCAACTGAATTATATGCATCATTTGACATAAATTGCATGTGTTTCAAGTTAAAAACATACTAGTCAGAGCATAGGTCCAACCCAACAACCAAGCTTGAGTGGATGACTTCCAGCTATATCGGCATTTCAAGGAAAAAATCCTTGGGAAACCAAGCATAACAATTAGAAAGATGGTTGAAGAACTTAGCGAGAAATTCAATTTCTCTGTGAACTCAAGCACGTGTATATATGCTATGAAGAAAGTGTTAAAAGCAAAAGCAAAGGAACGACACAATGAATATGCAAAGTTAAATGGTTATATCAGTGAGTCAAAGGATAGAAATTCAAGTTCTAAATTTGATCTATAACTCAAATGGATTCAAAAGGTAGATAAACTAGTTTTTAAAAGGATGTATGCATGTTTCACATAATGAAATAAGGGGTATAGGAAACTGTAGAGGCGTAAATTATTGAAAAGTAGCATTAGTTCATTGAATAATTGGTGTGAATTTGGAACTAGGAAATGGTATTATAATCACTCATATGTAAAAGGTGTTTAATTTGATTTATTATTATTACACATACTATCATAATTTGATATGCATTTCTTTAACTTTTCATGGACTCGTGAGAGTGAGGGATATTATACTGCCCTATACTATACATAAAATGTATGCAAGGCATATATATCATAATTAAGTGTAAAAATAGAAAGGAAAATTCTAGGCTAGTTTTCTAAAATTGTGCTTGTGTAACTTTTCTATAAAAATTTGAATACAGACTAATTAGATTGAATATATTAACACTAGGTTTAGTGGAAGATTTGTTAGCCCATCCTTAAAAAACTTAGAACAGGGCATTTCAAAGAACTAAATCTAAATGTTTAATTATGAATCTCAATTATAAATATACATGAAATGGTTTCTATTAAGAGTGAGACATTTAATTCATAAGTTTTGTTACTTTGGGAAAAGTGAATTATCAACACATTAGAGACAATTAAAAGCTTTTAAATGTATATTTATAATTTTATTAAATGTATATTTATAATTTTATTAATATCCAATTATTTATTCAAATATATTAACATTAGATATATTCATAAAGTCCAATGCGACTACACATTCATAGAAAAAATCACCATCAATCTCCAGCAGAAGCATCTAGGAGCAGTTAACAACCATAACATTCAACATCGGTATTAATAGTTATGATAACGAGAAACTTTGAGTCAATTAATCATATTATTTATAAGTTTTCATTTCAACCAAGAGGCTTAACGAGGAATAGCATCTTAAGTATACCATCGAGATAATTGTAGGTGTAATCTTCTCAACATAAAGTTGTTGAAAAATTCATATAATATACTAATGTTGGGACACATTGAGATTGCTTCCCAAAAACATACAAATAAACCTTAAATTTTAAGTAGGGATAGATGCATCAATATTTCATTTAAGAATTTGATTTTCTATTGGATAGATTGATTATGGTCATATGTCATTTTTTTGGACTACAAACATGGTTGTAATTAACTTACTTTTGGAAACACAATTTAGGATGTATAGGATCCATATTTAACAACAATATCACTAAATATCATTAATAATTTACAATTATATTGAATTAGTATATTATTGGACTTATTGAGTTTATAATTACTTACTAAACTTGCTTGAATATAGGATATTATTGATCATTGAAATGTTTGTTGGAAATTCCTTGAACATATATAATTATGGGGATAATAAATTTACTAGTGACTAACCTTTTAAGATATCTTCATTTTACTATCTAACTTTGAAAAGTTTCAATTTAATAACTAACCTTTTAAAACTTGTTTAACTTAGATAAAAAGATCTCTATTAAATTTTCATTGACACAATTAATAGAGTTTGAAACGTGAACATCCACGTGATAAAAAATGCACACATGGATATCCACATATATAACTTTATCACTGACCAATGTTTAAAAATTTTCAATTTAGTAACTAAGTTTTTGAAAATTTTCACTTTAGTATCCAATCTTTAAAATTTTTCAATTTAGTGTCCAACTTCTTAAAATTCATTTAAATCATGTCAAAATTAGTTTTTTTCCTTATAAAAATAGCAAGCGATTAATACATCAATATTTTATTAGAAAGTATAGTATAAAAACTTCTAAGTTTAGTTAACAAATATTTATTATATGTTAAACTATATTTGAAAGGATGCTTAAGATTTAAACTTGATAAATCTTTGACTTAAAAGAAACTATTCATGAATACATCTTTTAAATTAAGGGCAAATTGTAAAAAAAAAATCGAAACTATAATCAATTTTGCAATTGTATCTCGAACTAAAAAAAAGTGACAATAAAATAATAGAAGTTTCAATTTGTCGTAGAACTAGCCTACCTTTAATCACTATTTTAGTTATGCTGATGTGGATGATATTTCGACCCTATTTTTGGACACATGACAACCATTTGTCCAGGAGATTAATGTTAGGGTTAAGTTATTAACCTAAGCTTAATATATTAGTTAACTTAAGTCAGTCAATTATACAAAGTAATTGACGACACCGTTTTTGTTAAATGAGAATACTTCAATAAGTGATTCTTCTACATAAAATTTATAGCTTTTACTATTGTTTATAATCAGTGAAATCGAAGAGGGGCATCATGGAGGATGACTTCAAATGGTCGAAGGTTCGGTAGAATTGAAGGCCTTGTGAAGATTTAACCATATTTTGCTATTGAATCAAAGAACTTTTATAGTAGCAACCTCATCATCGGTGTAGAAATCTAGGATTTTCTATCCAAAATATAAGTTATGAGTTGAAATATTGGAGGGTGGGCCTTCATGTCTTCTTGACGGTGGGATGCAGAAAATCTATAATCGTGCCTGAAGAGTCGTTACTAGCATTCATAGTTATAGACGAGGATCAGTGGTTCAGCATCTCCTTCGAGCTCATTTTAGTGCGTTAACTAGACGAACAATAGAGTAGTAGGTTGACCATCATAAGCGAGTGAGAATAACGACTCCCCATTCTTGTTTATTACTCGCATTATGTTGTCAAATAATTTTGTTCTAGTCTTTATTTAAAAGGAGCAATTTTATAAGTAAAGTAGTCATATAACATCAAAACCTTAAGGGATGTTTTGTTAAGTAATTTAAATACCAATCTCAGAATTAGGTATAAGGAAAGTGCATAAATTCCCAAATTTTATGAATATTTAACTTATTGAGAAAGTAAAAGAAATTTTCCAGGTATAGGTCGAAATAAAGTCTATGTAGCATTTGTCACTTGTAGACCAAGTATATATTTGACATGGAAAGAGTGCAAAGGTATTGTTGATAGGTTAAAAAATGTTGTATATTGTTGTTTTGACAATAAAGAAGAAGTTAAAAGAAACATATTTTCAATTTTGACAAAAAAAGACATTATGTTTAATTGTAACATATTTTTTATATTTTATGTTAAAATTATATTGGATATGTTGGTTATATTTTATGTAGTATGGTCATTACTAATTTTCAGCTTGTCGAATTCCCAATATTGTTTGCCCATATTGTAATAGGGAAATGAAGTTATAGATATCAAACGCTAAGTTAAACATTGGTCGATATTTTCATCAATATGTTAACGTAGAAATAAGTATTTAAATTAGTAATTTAATTATATTATTGTTATGCAACTCATTCTTGTTTGGTGTTGTAGGAATCTTGTGCTTATTTAGTCATGGCGAATGAATTAAGGGTTTGTTATTGTAACAAGCTTTGTCAATCTAACCTTATCTGTTGGGAAAAAGACTTACTTGTTTGATTCATTATTTTTTGTAAGAGGTGAGTATATGTGATAGTTGATTATAATATTACAATAACATGATAAAAGGTTTAACATTTGAGTGGCTTTTTTAATTTTTTATTTAAGTTCCTTGTGCTTAGTTATCCTAGGCAACAAAAGTATGTAGCTTTACCAATAATATAATCTTTAACAAAAGCAAGGATTTGACAAGTTGTTAGCATGAATTGATGACAATTGAGGAACTAGAAAGTGTGAAGTAGATGTTGAAGACAATGTAACAAATGCTGTGTACACTTGTCAATTAGGAAGTAGATATAGAGGACAATGTCATACTTTACTATTTTATTTTAAATTTTTTTAACAATGGCCTTGCAGAGATATTTTACTGAATCTAAGATGTTGTCATCTTCACAACATATGATAAGCATGCAAGCATCTGTGTAAGTGATCTATTTCCATTATCCATTGCTTAGTCAACATTAAATATTTCTTAATCCATTATCCATTTATTTAAGTGATGAATAATAAACTCTTGTGGAGAGCTGTAAACAAGTTCAGCTTACTAAACTTTTTCACGTTCTTTCCTAAGTTTTAGGCTTGGTTTGTCTAAATGTCTCAAAGTTCTTCAACTAATTAATTTTATTAAGTCTGAGATAAGAAAGAATTCAATATTTGTGGTCCATACTTGGGTAGAAATTATTCAACTTGAGCTGGCACCACTTTTAAACATACGAAAAACATAATGATTTTAAATGAGGTTCCTTATATGAAGATTCAAATGACTCATAAACAAGTCTTTCCCTTACCCAACAAATATCATGAGCTAAGAACTCCCCTCTTGTTCTACTTTTGCAAACCTAGACACAAGGTAATGTGTATTCTCATCCAAGAACACTATAGAAATAGTATCATGGAAGAAGCTAGTAGGCTACATAATATCAGCTACCTCAAACTATAGAAATAGTTTGAACTACTTACGGAATGCCACAAAGGAAAAAAAATTCCCAAAAATTACACTTCTCTATTATATCTTGTACACAAATTGAATTAACTTGAAACATTCAACAATATCCTCATAGTCAAACCATAATCCATAAATAAGCGTATTATGTCTTATCTCAGTTGAGGTGAAAAACTACATGAGAAATATTATTCTGATCAGTTCAGCTGAATAATCAGCTAAATTACTATATCAACCACAAATAAGTTTATTTGAATTATAATAGTTGTCATCACTAGAAAGGCAACCATTAGACTATTTGTAACATGTTGTCTCTTTCCTTCCCATACATTGAGCAACAATTCAAAAAATGTAGAATGAAGCTCTGCATGTGTCATGGATTCTATAGTGCCCTCGAACCATGATGAACAATTGCAATTCATGTCGAAATGTATGAAATCAAATCTACAGTAAAAATATTTAACAATGACTATAACATAAAGCATGAAAGAAGTTGTGTAAATGAATACTAAGTCTGAACATTTATTTAACAATGACTACAATAGAAAGAATAAAAGAAGTTGTAAAAATATTTGACACTGACTACAATAGGAAGCATGAAAGAAGTTAACAATAACTACCAAGGCTAAGCTAAGAAAGAATTCAATACTATGTATTTCGAATGTAGTCCACCAAAACAATAATTGATGAAAAACAACTATATGATTTAGATAGTGAATGATCAAGTTTAAAGGAAACCTAAGAAAATTTCTTACTAAGCTTGAGATGCTTAGATTGTGTCAACATTGTTTGTTAGTTGTTCAAGAACTTGTACTTGGTTTCCACTCATCTAATAGATATATTTTAAAATATGGTTAACATAAACATAAATAAAATATAGACCTGACCACAATGCAAAGCAACAAAAAGTAATTGATTTTCAGTACAGATCGTGAAATAAGAGTTACCAGTAACTTCTCTAAACGTCAGTCCATATCCTCTACTAGCCTGTACATGTTCAGTAGTTATCCTAGTAATCAATTGACAATATACCAAGTGAAACAAATTCAAGAATATTAACCAACCACTCTTTTCTCCTTTTGTAGGATGGATGAAGTGGCATTTGACCTGGTTGATGTAGATTGTGTTATTGTTCTAACTCTTCATGGACGCCTATTATTGTTAGGTGTTATGGGTTGGTTTTTAGAAGGTCTTCCTCATTTTCTCTACATAATAATAGTCAAGTAAAATTATGTAATGAGAATTTTTCACATCTATTTAATTATAAAATTCAATTGCATTATAGTGAGAATATATAATCACCTTAATAGTCTTAAATTACCTTGTAGGTTGATCTTTATTTTTCATCCTCTTTTATTATGCCCAAATTCAAGACAATACTGATACTCATTGTTGCTCCAATTTTGGTCAATCTATTTAAATTTCTTAGTTCCTCATTTACATCCCTTCGTCTTCCTTTTTAGGTCTTCCAAGTATCTTTTTCACTAGAGGAGGTAGTATGGGTTGCAGAACCCTAGTCTTTGGCTAAAATTTTAGTCCATTAAGTGGCTGCAATGCAAACTGATAAATCTTCGATTAGCACTCCCACTTGTAGTATCAATTGACAAAGGCATCAACATCCTCCCTTTGATATGATATACATGCCACTACATGCTTGTATAGAATTCTTGTTAAATTCCAAAGTTTACATTGGTAAATTTGTGCCTACAAGTCAACAATGTACTTGTCAGAATAATATGTAATTTCAAACTTTATATTTCTATTAACCCTAATCACACAATTTCTTGCATCATATTGTGAGTTCTCCAACTTCCTTGTAATTCTTAGGCATATGTCATCTGTGGACTTGAGTATCATATCTTTCTTCTCATGCATTCTAGTCATTAAAGCAACTCATCTGTCTTCCATTATTTTAATCAGGTTTTTCAAACGTGCTGCACATAAGAAGGCATTAAATGTTTCTAATTGATTATTGTGAACAACATCGCCCTTTGATCTTATGCTCACAAATTCCTTGACAAATGTTTCTAGATTCCTCCTTATCAAATCACCATATGTCCTCTTTAAAGTAGTCTTCAATTGTTCTATTACCTCGTCAAATTCAACTTCTATGGTGCAATTAACCTCTTGCCAAAACATAGTATAATATGTGTGGCCGTTATGGACACTAGACCAGTTAACATACACATGTTAAGTACATTTCCTATGCTCGAATTTCGGGAACAAGTTCTTTAAGACATCCATTGACATCAAATAAGCAAAACATAATGTTACCAAATGCATATATTTAAATTAATAATAACATAGATAAAGAAATTGAGAAGAACCTTCTATTGATTGCTTACATAGGTCTATACATTCCCATTTATGTCAAGATCTTTAGCAAAAATGCTTAAAAACCAATGTCAAAATGGGTAATTTTCTCCCTTAACAACAACCCATGATATTGGAAATATCTAATTGTTTCCATCACGGCCAACAATAGCTAATAGAGCACCTCCGATAATGGCTTTAGAAAACATTCATCTAAACCAATTATCCTCTTATAACCATTTAAAAACCCGTACTTCAAAGCTTTAAATCCCACATAAAATCTTTTAAATATTAGTTTTCCAAATTGTTTATCTAGTTCTATTTAGATAATAAATTGCTCATCTTGGTCAATCTATCTTAGCTTTTGTCCATAAGAGCATAACTTTGCATAACGTCCTTCTGATGATCCATGTAACATCATAATAGCCTCCCACTTGGCCTTATAAAACTAGGATTTATTAACCTGTAACCTCTACTTCCTATGAAGATCATCAATTGTTTCGCTTATTGGCCAATTCAAAATCTTTCTAAACTTGTGTAGGAATTCATTAACTATCAATTTCTTACTAACTTGCTTATTTCTCTACACCTTATATCAACTATACTTTTTTTCAACAATCTTCACAGCAAATTTTTTTTTTATTTCTGACCCAACTTACATACACCTTAAAAGGGTATGGTTACTCACAAATTGCCTATATTCTCATACCATATCTTGTCATGTTAATGTTATACTCATTCACAATTTTATAATTTCTTATTACTTTCCTAAACTACATTTGATCTTCGACCTTCATCCTAATTTCAAACTCAAATCCCTTCATATCCACTATGAGATTAAATACAATATATTCACTAGAAATTGATGACTCAACTTCAGCATCACTATTCTCATATTCACTACACCAACCACGTCAAATTCCTTTTTCTCTTTATGAGATTGATTGAATAGATTTTTTTCTCAATTACCATCTTTTCCATTGCCTCTAACCAATGTTTTGAAAATCAAAACCATACCAGTATCGGTTTTTGTCTCAGAATGGTATCATACCAGTATCGGCCAATAATGGTACCGATATCAGCTAACTTTTTAAAATTATAAAATAGTCACTAGATTTTATAAAATATGCAAAATTGTTCCTATATATATTATACATATTTTGTAAACGTCTTTTTCAAACTTTCAATTAATACAACAAATATAATACAATTTTCATACAATATTTATACCCATTAATATCAAATTTTTACATATTTCTCAAATAAATTACAATTTGCATTAATATCAATAAAATAACGATCATCAAGCCATTTTTTAACTCAAATCTATGAGTTTTTGAAGAAAAAAGTGAAGTTATAAGGAGTTACGAAGTTTGGTTTAAAGAGAAGAAGGAAAGAAGAAGAAGAAAACGACTCGGCTTGATATATACAACAAATCAGTCAGCTAAATGGTGATTCTCACCATTCGATTGACTAAAGGAAGAAACGGGGAATGTTAGTCGACCAATCCTTGCCATTTAGTCGATCGATAGAAGAAATAGGGAAGATCAATCAACCAAACTTCCATCGATCAATCGAATTATTCGTAATTAATTTTTCAATCGATTGTATAAAAGAATCAGCTGACCAAATGAAGCAAATGATGACCATCAGTCGATCGATGCACATGCATTGGTCAATCGATAACTTTTCAAAAGGTATTTTGGAATGTACCGACCAATATGGATCGGTTTCATCGGCACGAGCCAGAATATCGGCCCGGTACTATTTTTAACTATCCCATATCAGTGACATGCCGGTCCGATATGTATCGACGATATACTATCGATACATACTATTTTTAAACACACTACCTCCAACCTCATAAACAATATCATCGAAGTCATACCTATTAGATCCTTTTTCTAACATCTCCTCTCATTTGCTCTTGTAGTAAGAAACACCTCATCATTAGTATTAAACAGATCATCTACAATTGAATCATTATTTGATTCAACATCCCCCATAACATTGAAATCTCCATCATCTTCTTCTACCTGAAATTGGGATAACTCCTGCTCATCCAAATCTGTATTTGGCTATGTATTAATTTCATCATTACTACAAACATCAAAACTAGATTTCAACCCCTAAATTGCAGACTTATCATATCCATGATCATAATAAAGTTAAACATTATGCCAGCCCTAGTATTTCATGTGATTGAGCATTGTTAAAATGTCCCTGTCACGTAACTCAACTCCTTTAAACACCTCATCATCTCGTCGGGATACTTGTAAAACATAGACTTCACTCTATGTCCTTTATCCTCTAATACTCCTTTTAATACTCGCATATTAAGATCATCAACACCGACATGTTTCTTCTTTTTTACCCTACCCACAACATATCTGTTGTTGTTTTAATACTAGCATATTAACTTTATCAATGATAGGGGTCAATTTGATATGATTTTTATAGTTACTTTGATGCATTATGACCTCTATATTGTGTTTCAATGTTTAATTTATGTCCCATAATGTTTGATTTGCAGTTTGGAGCTTAAAAGATCAAGATTAGAGCCAAAAATATGAAAAGGGTGTCATTTTGCTGAGGAACAATGGCACCCTGAGAGGGTACCGTTCATGAAGAGCAGGTTGCCGTTCTTGGTGTTATGCAGTCGAGAGACAACGGCACCATGATAGGGTGCCGTTGTCTTGTTGGCAGGGTGCCGTTGTCTTCAAAGTCAACAATTTCAGCTTGGTGGCTAGCTCATTTCA
>JAOXYD010130659.1:0-10975 GCA_028565735.1 Pinacopodium congolense | reverse complement strand
TATGTTATGAGTTCCCAAGTTCTCTACCCCATGAATAAAGTTCTTCGATTAAGTTTTAAGTATAACAACTTTATTAAAAAAAGAGAGTATAATATTAATTTTGCATACTTACGTACACCATATTTAAGGCTATTGCAAGAATGTGAGAAAATCACTTATAGAATAAGAGTATCAATATTTTAAAGTAACACAATAATCTGTAAAATTTATTTTAATTGAGATTTGTAAAAAAAAAAGTAATTTAGTGATAACTATTAAATATTAAATAATTTTAAATTTTAAATTAAAACATCTTTATATATCTTTAAATATATATATTAATTAATTATATTTATTATTTAATGTAAAAAAATCTATTTATTAAACTCATTTATTAAATAAAAAATAAAAATTATTAGTTTTCGTACTTAAAAAATAGAAACAAGAAACTAAAAATAGAAATAATAAATCCTGTAGCGCACTATCTGTGCTTTATTGTAGCTTACTGTTTGTGTTTTGTTTTTAACACTAAGTTCAAAGCCTACAATTCCATTCCTTAACGGACTTGACTTGCATCCTAACCCAATTGCTGAACCAAATCTGTCACCCGACCCATTACTCTATAAGTATCTGATCAGACCCACAATCTCACTTGACCCACAAAGAACAAACCTTGCTTTACCACTAATCACCATATCTATCGTTGTGCCTTCATTAGATTCATTGTCCTTCATTGTTGTCTTCTTCTGTCTTTGCCATCAATTACGTCACCCTAGATCGCTGCCACTTTAGTCTTTCTCTCCACCAGCCTAAGTCCTCTACCTCCATTACCGCCAGCCATCAACAGTCCTCCAACTCTGTCCTTCACTTAGAAAATCACCACCATCTAGAAGTTGTTCTCTATAGGGTCAAAGACTTATTTGCCCACCAAACCAATTAATCTCACCAGCGTTTTCTAGATCTCTTGCTACTCCACCCATTACTCCAGCACCAGCAACCTGTGGTAGCATAACGTTTTGTATTTTCTTCAGATTTTGGAGCATTACGAAGGTTGACACAGGGTTTTCTTTCTTTAAGAGTGCAATCAATTTCTACTCTTCTTATTGGACCTTTATTTGCCTTTTAAAAATTTGTTTCATCACTGAGAAGTACGATATTTCAACACCTACTACCACTATTTTTTATTGGTTCAAATTATAATCTTTGAATACAAAGTATGAAAAGTTTTTTTGTTAGGTCGTAAGTTTTAGCACATTATCACTAAAGATATTACTAAGCTAATAAGGGATCAAAAAGAAATCGATGTAAAATTTACAGATCGACTTGAAGAGTGGGATAGTAAGAATCATTAGATTATTACATGGTTTCGACTTGAACATTACTCATGTTAGGCATGTATCCACTTCCAATCTTAGTCTTCTTAAAACTTATTATATTCATAACTTAATACTAAATCTTATCTCTATTGGTTAATTTTATGAAAAAGAATAAAAGTTACCTTTTCTCCCTCTGGTATTCAGGTACAGGATTCACAGATGAGACAGATTCTTATGACAGGCAGTTTGAATCTCTTCATCTTGTTGACAAAATTATGCAACCACCAACTACTCTATTCACCAATGCCATATTCATCTTAGTCATGCCCCAACTAGTAAAACCTAACCCTTAGTTTCTCGTAGATTGTTAGGTTATACAAAACTTAAGTCATTTCATTGTTACATTATCCGTTGGCAAAACAACCCACTTTGTTTTTTTACCAATAATGATTACATTTAAGGCACTCCTTTTAGTTTAATTCATTCAAATATTTGATGCCCTTCTCCTACATCTTTTGATGATTATTCTCGCTTTACTTGGAAATGTTTCTTGAAACACCGATATAAGTTATCACAAGTTTATATTCAATTTACAAATATAATTAAAACTCAGTTCTCTCATCCTATTAAAATTCTTCAAATAGATAATACCATGAAATATTAAGCTTATTCTTTCCTTTAATTTCTTAGTCAATAAGATACTATTGTCCAATGTTCTTGTCCTCACACCTCCCCACAAAATGGATGAGCTGAGCATAAACATCGTTATATTCTCAACTCTATAAGTGCTTTTCTTCTCTCTGCCTTATGTTCAGAAAAATTTTAGGGTGAAGTAACCCTTAATGTTGTCTATACTATTAATCAATTTCCTACCTTAGTTCTAGACAATCTTTTCCCTTTTGAAAAGCTTTTTGAAAAGCCTTCTGACTACTCAGTTTTGGCTATACATGTTTTGTTCTTTTATAGCCTTATGAGCACACCAAATTATAGCCTTATACTCATTTATGTTATTTTCTTGATTATGGCATTGAAAACAAAGGGTATCATTGTTGGGTTCCTATTTCTAATAAACTACGCATATCTCAATATGCTGCCTTATAAGAAACTACCATGTTTTCTCCAGTTGTTAGATTATCATCTGTTTAGAATCTTTTAGTTTGTAAATGGAAGTTATATCAAATTGATGTAAAAAATGCCTTACTTCATGGTAATTTAACATAAGAGGTTTATACGCATCCTATCCCATGTTATCATTCTACTCATAAGGTGTGTAAGCTTCGACGAGTCTTATATAGATTCAAACAAGCCCCTAGGGTAGAATTTTCTAAATTTAGCTTAACTCTTGCTCCATTTGGTTTTACTTCTAGTCCACAAGGTTATGCATTATTCACTCGAAAAACTAATTGTGGTATTATCCTTCTGTTACTATATATTGATGATATGATAAATAACAGGAGATGATATATCAAGTATTTTATAATTACAACGTTATCTCAATCAACATTTTGAGATGAAAGATCTTGATATTCTGAGTTATTTTTTGAAGTTACTCAAAATTCTAAAGGTTATTCTCTCTTTTAAATCAAGTATGCATCCAACTTACTTTCTTGAGTTGGCATCATTGATAGCAAAACTGTATCAACATCCTTGGAACTTAATTGTAAACTTACACCACTTGATGACACTCCTCTTGATGATCCTAGTTTAGATCGACAACTTATTGGGAATCTTGTTTACCTCACTGTTACTTGCCCTAATATCTCATTTGTTATTCATCTCATCAGTCAATTTATGTTGGCTCCTTGTTCAACTTTTTTTTTTTTTGCAATCTGAATCTTTGTTTTACTTTTTTTTATTTCTCTACAGCTAGTTATTACTTCTTTTTAGGAGATTCTCTTATATCTTGGAGATGTAAAAAGCAAACTATAGTTGTTCGTTCGTTCTAGTACAGAATCTTAATATAGTGTCCTTGCTAATGCTACCTCCGAATTGCTGTGGTTGCAGTGGTTATTAACTGCTATGGGTGTTATACATTCTTCTACAACTACACTTCAATGTGACAATAGAAGTACTACCATTTAGATTTCATATAATGATGTCTTTCATGAGTGTACGAAATATATTGAACTTGCTTATCACTCTGTCCATCATCATGTTCATCATGGCACCATACGATTGACTTCCGTCTCCTCTACTGATCAAATAACTGATATATTCACTAAAATGCATCTTCCCACTCACTTTCAAAATCCTATACCCAAAATCAAGTTAACATCTATGACACCACCTTAAATTTGAGGGAGAGTGTTAACGAGATCATAGAAATTTTTTTGATGATTTTAAAGATTGGATGAATATCTATTGTGATTGGATTAAATTTATCAAATTTAGAGTTATCAGCTCAATTATAATTAGTGTAGATTATGTCACTTTTACGTATATAAATACCTGTTGTACTTCTGTATTTCAACATAAAACAAATAAACAATTTTGTTCTTCATTCTCTATAGTTCTCTGTCTTTACTGCTAATAATTTGCTTACGATTTTGGTTTTTCTTTCTTATTTATATTTTTAAATATTAAAAATAAAAAATAGTACAAAAATTAAAAAAACATCACACAAATATAGTACGAAAATCGAAAAAATGGCATAGAAATAAAAAAACACTTAAAAAGTAATGAAAACAAATATAAAAAATAAAAAATGAGAAAGAAAAGTTGAATCAACCAAATTTTTACATATTTCTTATTTTTTGAGGTTGAAATAAAGTTACATGCATTAGAATAATTTATTAAAATACCACATTTTATGTAATAATGACTTTGGGGCTCTTTAAATTTTTATCAGAATTCAAATTCTTCTTTATTATAATTTAAAATTTAATAAAAAATAATTTACTTATGAAAGAAAAAAAAGCACCACGTTTTATTATCCACAGTCCTCCGAGCTAAAGTCTCATTTTATGGGAATGTTTGGATTGTTTATTCGTTTCATTTTTTATTTTTATTTTTTAAATATAAAAATTAATTAAAATAATATATAAAATTAGTAAAAATATAAAAATAAAAAATAATGAAAAAAATAAAAATTATTTTTATCAATTTTTGTATTTAAAAAATAAAAATAATTTTTAAATAAAAATATTTAAAATTAATAAAATTTCTTAAAAGATGTAAAAATTAATGGAAATAATTTATATTATTTTATATTTAAAAATAAAATAAAAATAAAAAAACGGAATCAAACCATAAAAAAAGCCAACACATAATTTATTAAAAAAAAAGTCTTGAAGGCCACACAAAAAACTAGTCTGAACCTCAAGGCTCAGGTCATTGGGATGAACATTTGTATATGTTGCTGAAGTAAAACTGTTGTTCCATTCATAAATTGCATGTGTGCAAGTAAATGTTAGAAAAAGAAAAATAAACGCTTTTGAATTCCACTTTTTGTACGGCTTAGTTCATGGTGGCTTGTATTTTCCTTCGTTAACAACAGGTGAATGTTTTCGGGATGTTTGATACTATTACTAATTTTAATTTTAGTGATGATTTTTATATTTTTATATTAGTTTTATGTGTTATTTTTAATTTTTATGTTGTTTTTTGTTTTCATATTGTATTAATATTTTTTTCAATTTTTATATAATTTTTATTTTTTATTATTAAAAAATAAGAAATTAAAACTTAAAATTAAAACTATACCAAACCACACTTAACCTAACCCTATAATATTTTTAAGAATAAACTGCCCAGCCCGAAGGGAGTTATAGGGGTCAAATGGTAAGAACAAGGGCCGAATGATTATCAAACACCATTTATGATGAATTATGGTCAGGTCAGTTCATGTTTAAATTATTATTAATTTTTAAAATTTTTAAAATTTAAATTTAAGAGATGTTTAATTAAATTATTGATTGGAATTTTAGTTTTAATTTTTGTATTTTAGTATTAATTTTTGTGTATTTTTATTTCTATACTATTTTTCAGTTTTTATGTTGTGTTATTGTATTATTTTTTAAGGTTTGTGTGCTATTTTTATTATGTTTTAAAGAATAAAAAATAAAAAATCAATTAAACAAAGCCTTAGTTTAGTTTAGTTTAGTTTTTTATTTTTATTTTCATTTCTATATATTTTTATCAAACTTCATATTATTTTCATCCATTTTTATATTAAAAATAGTAAACAACAAATGAATATTTGCTTCCATAACTTAGTCATTGATCTCCAATTTGTTTGCCAATGAAGAAGAAGCTCCTCATCAATCTAGCAATTCATAGTAAAGAGTAGACTTGTAAGAGAAACCTTCATCTTGGATAGATATTGTGAAGTTTGCTATGCTCCATGAACTGCTCGTATTTGACCAGAACAGAAGCGTTCAGGGAGGAAGGAAGAAATAGAAAGAGACCGGAACGGAAGAACATAGGAAAGGTACAAACCCGCATTTAACGAAAAGGAGGTCTAAATGGTTTGAGTTAATGTTAACCTAATCATCGGACGGACTACCCAATCCTAAGTCCACAGAATGAGGCTAAGACGCATAAGACAGATCCTATGGGAATTACGTGCATGAACCCTAAAAAAATGAAATTGAGATTGAGAGGCGGAAGAATGGGGAACAGAGGAAAATGGCTCTTTAGCTGGTTATGGAATAATTTGAGATATATATATATATACATAGAAACAAAACAAAACTAAAAACATACTCGTTTATAGAAGCGACTGACAGGATCGACGTCCAACTAACAGAAAAATAAACAGCAACCTAAAATAATAATAATAATAATAGTAGTAATAATAATAAACTTATGTTGCCAACTCTTTTTTTTTTTTAACTTCGGTGTCTTTTGAAAGAGAATCTGACACTTAAGGATCATTTGTTCTAATTTTTTATTTTTAATTATTTTTGTATGTTTTCATTAATTTTTGTGTATATTTTTATACTGTATTAATATGTTATTATTTCAATTTTTCCTTTTTTTGCATTTCTGTATTTAAAAAATATAAATCAAAAACTAAAACAAACATCTTTACTCAATATTCTCGTAAAAAGTTTACATTACTTGAGCAGTTTAGCAGAAGAATTATCCTGTTTGATTCGTGCAAGGGGTGCTCGTATAACCAAGCCCAACAGTCAAATTAGGAGGTTATGCTAATGGCTAGTAAAGGACGAGGAAACAGGGCTGGAATTGTGATTGCCTACTCTTCTCTCTTAATGTTTTTACAAATTTGAGGAGAAAATTTAGAAATAAACTTGAATAGATAATTGCAAATAGTAAGTACTTAGCTTTTCAAGTTTATAGGTGAAACTGCAATTAATTTGATTCGATTTACACTTTTCTATATTGGAATAAACTGTCTATAATATATTCTTAGATGGGTCCACAATTATCTCAAGAAATTCTTGGAGTTAATGGCCAGAGGTAATTTCTCCTGTTGATGGAAAATCTTATTCCAACTTCATTGTCAAAACAATCTTAAGGTTAGTTTTCTTAGCAAATGCTATTATTCTTTGTGCCATCCACATCATACGCTTTGTATCCATCATCCACTACTTGTGATGCTGTTCGTTCATTCATTCAACTCAAAACTTTTCTCATTTTATCTAACTTAACTAACATTTAGACTTTAACCATCTAGAATGCTCACAGATAGAAACATACATTACACTCGCAGTCCTCTGTTCAGCCAATAAGAGGTAAACAACCGGAGCTTTCCATTATCCTTACAAAACCATAACTAATATGCTCATAGTTCCAATCAATATTGAATCATTACAGATTTATTTTTCTTTCATTTTCTCTCAATACAATCAACCATAGTAAATAATATGGAACATCCCAGTGACTTCTTGATCATTGTTTGGTGAGATTGACCTTGGATGGGCTCAATCAATGGCAGAAGTTGGTTAGGGCACTTTTTAGACAAGATAACTTCACAAAAATTAATTTGTGAACTCTTTCGAGGTTGTTATAGTTGTTGACAACTTGAGCCACATTATTATGCATCAAATTTTGTCTATCTAAAAATTTTATTACTGTATGTCTATACAATTGATAATAATTAATTGCAGTTTCCTTCTTTCGGCTATTCTTTAAAGCATGCGGACTTGGAGATGACCTATTAGGTTCCAGACGATAATTTAAATCAGCACCCTTCCCAATTATAGTGAAACTGACCAGATGATTACACATACAAGTCAAAAACAGTTGTAAACACTGCCACCCATAGAAATGTTCTAATCTCTGTGTCAAAAAGATTTGACATAAATTACACCAAGTTTTTTGTTAAAATATCACCGTGAAGTTCTTTCTTTTTTTTTTCGTTGCATATTCTACTTAAATCTCATTCTATTAAGGGATTTTAAAAAAGAAAGAAACTGAATGTAGAGATTTGTGGCATCCAGAAAAAATGAAGGCGTTGGATGGCTAATGAGAATCTAACTTAGCAATGCCTCTTACAGCTTCTGCTCCTAATGTCACTAAGAAAACAGATGAAGGTTAATTAGGTCACGCCGGATTGAGTTGAATTTTGAATGACCTTAAAAATCACATCCAAACTACACCTGTAACATATGAAGGTAACTATTCTGGTTGTATGGTGAGGTGAAAGCGTACTATATATCAAATGTTGCATAACAGCACAAGGTCCTGCCCTATCTACCCTATTAATAGGTTGAAATCTGCTAGCTTATGAGGTGATTATGGTTTATCTAGACCAGCTTCTCAAAGCCATCATTTCTCTTCACCAATCCAGTCTGGTTTACATATTTGAGAACTAAAAACTGAACTAGCAAGACTGGTGCAAACAAATAAACATATCATATTTTCAAACTATTGCAGTATTAGACAATATTAGGAAAACCTAGCCACATTGATTAATAGATCAATATTTAGCGACATATCATTCTTAGTAACATAAATTGGTGGAGTATTGTATATCTAACAGATATTGTTGACAACCTCTTAAAATCCCCCAAGGAAAAACATAGAGCCACTCTGAAGCTGCTTGCCATGCATAGCCATAATATAATTTATCATCAGACTCGCTGTAAGAGAAAGCCTACCTTCTCAATATTGACTCACACCTTTCCTATTTAACTGCTCATAAGCATTTAGAGGATGAAAATTTTCAAAATTGGAAACAAGCAATGAATAGCATAGTGAAAAGCTTATATAAGAGTATAGTAAAAGCTAGAACATAAGCGCCCATATTTAAATCATCATTGTGTGTGAGATAAGATCACAATTTTCAATAAGGAGCTTTACCAACATATGTTTATCATGCAAAAATATTATGCTTTATTAGATTCGTGAAAAGTCTTCTACCACTCCTTCTATTTCTGCAGAAGCATGAAATTTCACTTGGATCAAAGCACTTTTAAGTTATAAATGATTACTAGATAAAAGAATTTTAAAATTAACCAATAAATAAGCATAAGTGAAACCACCATTTCAGATAAGGAACACGGCTACCTTTCTTGGTGGTGATTGTGAAAAAGGATTGACAACTTTTAGGAACTTTCTAACAAAAAAATAAAGATGCAGACCCTTAGATTACATCTATTAATAAATGAAAATACATCTATTATTACCTAAAAACAAATAGCCTTGGACATTACATTTGTTCCAGACTTTGGGTTTATACAAAAAAAATAATAAGTAGTACAAATAAACATAACAAATAAGGGATAATCTTGACTGTTCCAGAGCGATATACCTACTTGCATACATGATATTTATAGTGGAAACAACAAATAAAATTTTATCATCAATGGCTCTATCATCACCTATCCAATAGATCACAAAAAAGGGATAAAGAAAACCAAGTTACCTCCTTTCCCTCAATGAGTCAAGCACCAACTTAAGCTATTCACGAATCAAATCCATTATCTGCACAAACAGCTCCAACTTAGTTTTTTTCAAACTCCTCCACCTCTCTTTCAAGGCTTTCAACTTACCATTCTCAATCTCTCTCAACCTCTTTCTCATAACTCATCTCACTCCCTCTGGCAAACATCTCACTCTCTCTGGAAACAATTCATTTAAAGTTGGATATGCCTCCACTTCATCACCCTTCTCTTCAGTTATCTTCAGTCCCTTCTTGTCTGCTATCTTTAGTCTCTTCTTTTCTATTGTCTTCACTCTCATTCACTTTGACTTCTTAATATCCATTTTCCACCCCTCGCACTGCATACCCAGCATTAACTCACTGCCAGCGTTCTTCTTCTTTTTTTTTTTGGTGAATTTTAGTGCTATAAGCTTGGATACAAGGGAAAGAGATAGTGGAGGTGAAGACTTTTTCAGATGACACTTCGGAGCCATTTGAAAGAAAAAGAAATTATAGTTCTTATTTTTTAAGCTAACTTATTTATTTAATGTTTCCATTTTTTAAGTCTTTGTTTTTATCGTCCCTTAGCAATCTTGGAGAAATGCTCACAACCTTTAGCGAATTCCAAAACAAAGTAGATCTTAACTTTGGCGGCTAAGACCTCTGAAGAGTTTGATAACATAGTAGTGGCGCAATGGAAATTTTTTTGGTGACATGACCAATGAAGCCTCCTTTCGCCACATTTAACCTACTTACAGCTTTAATGGAGACTTTTCACAAAGTTTACTTTCAAATCCATCACTCTAATAGGTCTCTTTCACTTTTGTTAGAATCTTCTCATCCCGCTCAGATGCATGCTTATTTGAAAGTTTATATAATTATTATTTCCCATTATTATTATTTTTGGCTCCTCTGCATTTGATGATCTATCCTAACTTTTTTTGGATTCCTATCTCTTGAATTTCGAGGTTTGAAAGGTTTGGTCTATGGAGCATACAACTTATTTTTTCCACAGATTTTGGCCATCACTTCGTAATATTAACTATAATCATTTTTAAAAACATAATTTTAATATTTTATATTAAAATTAAATTTATTATGCATTAATTTATATTAATATTTTATTTCTTTTTCAAATATTTATTTTATTTTATAATAGTTTTATATGTATATTTTTAATATATATATATATATATATCTTATTATTCTATATCAATTTAATACCAATTTTATAATTGTTGATTTATAAACGTTGAACCTTTCTCTTTTTTTTTTTGTTCGATAGCCAATTTAATTTTTAAAATATTACATGTATGTTAGTATTGCAAATAATTATGACATCTTTTATTTTATTTTATGATATTTGATATGCTATTATTCTTAAATTATTTGAGGAGTCGAATGAAGTGAGATTTGTTATGGATCTAAATGTTGTGTTCCCTTAAATCCTAATTAATAATTGCATTGAGAAACTACTGTAAAAAAACAACTAATAACTTATCTTCTTCCCAGTAGTGGTGTAATTCCTTTGAGTATCATTTAATGTTCAACTTGCATAATAAATTGGATGGAAAAGCTTTCCATGCCTTTGTCCAAGTGCTGCTCCAACTGCAAAGGCACTTGCATCACACATTAACTCGAAAGGAAGAGGCCAATCTGGTGATACCAAAATAGGTGCACTAGTAAGCTTCTCTTTCAACACCTTAAAAGAATGCATATATTGATCATCAAAGTTAAAGATTGCATCCTTAGTTAGAAGCTCAGTAAGGGGCTTCGCTATTTTTGAAAAGTCCTTGATGAACCTTCTATAGAACCCAGCATGTCCTAGAAAACTTCGAATTGCTCTAACCGA
>JAOXYD010130628.1:0-24696 GCA_028565735.1 Pinacopodium congolense | reverse complement strand
TCCTCGTGGGATCGATATCCGTTCTTTACTACAAGTACGACCCGTATATTTGCGATTTTGAGCGTAAAACTCATAGTAGTTTGTTTTTGCAACGAATTACACTCTTAACAGTTAGATGGCTTTGAGTGTTTTATCGACTTTTTATGTGTTTTTATTTTAGGAAGAAAATGGGTTGCTATTCTTCAGGAGGGAGGTTGTGATTTTTTCCTTCAAGGCGCGAAAATGGATGATCTTTTCTATGCCTCGGACTTCAAGGTTTACATATATTAGGGAAGTTTTCTTGATCCCATAACCTTTTATGTTTTCATTTGATTAGGACATTAGATATTGTCCCATTTAAGTTAAGAGGTGGGATAAGAAGTTTAAAATTGTTACATACTTCAAGTATTGAGTTTCGTGGTGATGATGAGAATGTGGTAGCTTGAATGATTTTGATCTTTAATTAATAGTTAATTGTGGTACATGAATGATGTTGATGCTTTTGAGTTGAGGAACTGTACTTGACTCTTGAAATGATCCTAACTCCAAAGTTTTTCTTTTTTCTTTTTCTTGTGTGCCTTGCATGTGTTTCGTGATTCATGTGTATTATGTCTGGTATTTAAGTGCATTTTGCATATTTATCATATCGGATTAGATGCTTGGAATAAAGTGTCAAAGAGAGTAAAGAAAAGAAAGGAAAGAAAAATAGAAAGAAAATAAAAGATAGAAAAGAAGAAAAGAAAAAGACAAAAAAAAAGGGATAGAAAAAGAAGAAAAATATGAGAGCGTTATTACGTGTGTGAATAAAAGGAGCAATTTACACTCCGTTGGCTTCAACCCAATGAAGGTTGAAATTAAGAGTGGTGTTAAAAGCCATTTAAGATGGTATTCACTTTCGCGTTAAAAAGTTAGATGACATATGAAAGAAACATTGCCCAAAATGTGCATGTGTTTGTGTGCGTTGTGTTTATAGTTGTTTTTAGTCATTTTGAGCATCCTTGACTAATTTATGTAATAACCAATGCAAAATGGCTTAAATGCTAGTTATTGTGCATATTTACTTATCACTTTACTAATTATGTGCTTTGCTTGTGATTAACTTAATTTTTATCATGATAGAGTTGAAAATAGTGAATTAGATTGAAAGCATTAATCGATTTTTGTGTGCTTGATTAACTATTAACTCTTGATCATAAGTGTTTGAGTGAATCATTTGATTTATTATTTGAGGACAAGTAATAGTTCAAGTGTGGGGGTATTTAATATGAATGAACTTTATCATATTTTTACATGTAAATTCATTTGATTCCATTCCTATTATTGGTTCAAACTTGCTTAATTTATGTTATATTTTACTTTTTAAACATGCTACCCCTTTTTGATGAATTATGAAGCAAAAGTTGAAAATTACTTCGATTATGAAAAAAAAAGAAAATCAAAGGAGCAGAAATAAAGTTGTAAAGAAGCAAGGAGAAAGCATGGCAAAGTTAGGAAAAACATACATTATGAGGATACATATTCGAAAGCCTTTAAGCTTGAAAGCATGGAATAAGTTGCTGACGAGAATGATTTCACGAGTAAGAGAAAAAATGGCCAAAGACCAACTCTAAAAGTCAAGCCAAACCAAGTTTCCATTTTTTTGGAGAGAGTTTAATCAAAGCTTCAAGGGAAGAGACAAAACAATGGTTAAACTTGGTCAAAGCCAACCAAATTTACAAAACAAGCATAAACTATCACCCGGGTAAGACCAAAACAATCATAAAGGAAGAGATTCTCAAGTGGTGAAATGTGTCCCACTCTAAGGTCCTAGAAGACAAGAAAACAAAAAGGCACAAAATCCTAGAGTCATATATATACAACAATCTAAATTTTGGAGGGGGGGCTTCATTTTCTTGTTCATTTTTCCTTATAACCACTCATTCTTTTTCTTCTTCTTAGTCTTATTAGTTTTTTTATTTGTTTAGTTCTTAGTTTATTTTCATCCTTTTTCTTGTATTTTTCATTTCTTGTGTTATTGTTCTATTCATTTCTTGTTCTAGTCTTTAAATATTAGTTATTTTCTTGCATTTTGTTTAAATATTTGTGCTGAACCTTAGTCGTTGTTATTTGTTAATAGAATGCTTTGTTTTTGTTAATTTGAGTTTTATTCTTAATTTTCTAGCTTTGAGTTTGTTATTTTCTTGTTATTTATTTATTTTTATAGAACTTCATTTTATTTATTTTATTTTATTATTATTATGTTTAATTTTATTTTAATTATTTTTAGCTAGTATGTGATTAGGTTGGAGGTTAATGATGGAACTTTAGACTTAATAATTTTGAGAATAGACTTCAATTTTAATGAGCTTTGTGATTTAGGTTAGGATTGAATTGGGATTCCTTATAAATGTCATCAATTAGGGATTATTGCTTAGGATTAGTTGTCCTGGGTATGATTCTTAATTTCAATTGTTAGGATTGAGTCATGTGATATGTAATTGTCCTTGGTGATTTTTGCAACTAGCAATAGGTTAAGTAGGTTTGTAGGTAAACTTACCTAATTAATCTAGGATTCCAATTCTCTAAGTTAAACAATTCGAACTTGCAAGATTTTGGCTTAGATTAGTTGTTCCCTAATGTGTTAAAGCTGCTGCGTCATTAAATCTAAGGAGCTTGTTCTAGGTTGCCTCGTAATTAGGGGTAGGTTTTCTATCATATAGAACCTATCTACTTATCATGTGAGATTAACCCTGACTTACCCTATCTATTTAGTTAAGTTAGTTATGTATTTTATTATTTGGTATTCTATGACAAGCGCACCAAGTCTTCATCTTTCCTTTGAGCTTCCATATAATTTTCCTTGAATTTCTCCATGTTCTCAGGGTTTTAAGTTGGGTTTTGTCATTATTTTGTCTTCAATCTCTTTAGTTTAATTGTTTTAGGTATTGGTAATTTTCATTTACAGTTTTTTTAGTGGGTAATTTTCATTTACAGTTGTTTTAGTGATTTATTAATTGTATTTTCATTTTTCTATATTCGTCACAGTTAGTTTGATTGTTTGATAATTATGTATGTTGAGACACT
Source organism: Pinacopodium congolense (assembly GCA_028565735.1). Taxonomy (NCBI): domain Eukaryota; kingdom Viridiplantae; phylum Streptophyta; class Magnoliopsida; order Malpighiales; family Erythroxylaceae; genus Pinacopodium; species Pinacopodium congolense. Next base: position 21,654 of record JAOXYD010130628.1, on the reverse strand, counting down.
TGAATATTGTATGAACTTTTGGTTATAATTCAATAAATAGCTTTCTCGTTATTTCTATCCTTATATTTGTTTATTAAGCATGATTTCATGTCATTTAAATTCTATTTTTATTGATTTGCATTTTGTATGGCTAAATTTCTAAAAGTGTAAAGGTATTAAAGGGATTAAGGGACTTCAATTGTGAGAATATGATTATGTTTTAAGTAATTTTGTATTTCTAGGCTTAGATTGAATTGGAACCTTGAATTAAGATTAAGACTTAGGGATTATTTATATGATGCTAGGTTTTAGCTTTTGATACATAGTCAACATTAGCAAATTTATTAAGTAATGATAGGCTAGTTGGTTTTGTGAGTAAAACTTAATCAATTAATTTAAGGTTTTAATTCTCTAAGTCATGTAATCTGAACTTGTGCGATTGTGGTTTAGGTTAGCCATTCTCTAGTGCTTAATGCTATTTATGCCATTAAATCTAGAGAACCTATTCTAAGTTATCGTGTAATTAAGGATATTTTTAGAACTTATTGGATTTAGCTAGTTTAGGTGGAACTTAAGATGCAAGAGCTTGTTTATGTCTTTAGACTAATATATTGGGTTAGAACACAACTTATTTAGTTTCAATGATCAGTGGTATTTTCCAAAATCTTGATAATATCTTCTACCTGCTTTGTTAGTATTATTATTTGCTTATGCTTACTTTGTTCTTTTGTTTGTCTGCTTTTGTTTCATTAGTCATATTTCTGTTTGTTCAAATTTTATTGTATCAAAGACCTTTACCTCTCTTTTCTCAATAATAGAGATAAAAATTGCATCCTAACTTTGTGGGAATCAACCCTAACTTACCATGTTATATAATTAGAAGGTTTGGTTATGCTTATTAATTAGTAGTTTATGATGAACCACCACATTTGCATATAATAAGTAGTAAGGTTTACCTTCTTACACTTAGAGTGAAACTTGAAATGTCAGTTCAGTCTAGTCACCCTTTTCACAAGTCTATTGAGCACTTCCATGCTTATTGTGAATAGATATGATGAAAATGGTTCTCCTTGGAGATGACCTCTAAGTCCAATAATTCTTCTTGACGTTTCATCGTTTACTAGAACATTGTATGAAGAGGATGCTATACATTCTCTTATAAGTTGTATAAAGTAGTCAGCAAAGCCAAATGCAATAAAATATAAGCTATATATAGTAGTTAGGAAAGCCAAATACAATCAAAGTATTAACTATAAATTCCAAAGTAATTGTATCATATGCCTTTTGGATATCTACTTTAATGATACAATCTTTTCTTTTAATGATAAAATCTCTACTTTCCCTTTTGTTAGAGTAAGTCTTTAACAGCTCCTATACCAATATGATATTATCTATCAATTGTTTTCCTTTGATAAAAGCAACTTGTTAATGGTCAATATACGTTGGGATTATCTTCTTTAGCTGTTGACTACTATTTTAAAGAGGATTTTATATAAAACATTACAATAAGTTGTAGGCTTGTGTTCTTTGATTATTATAGGCATTTCGACTTGAGAACCGAAGTAATGAATGTCTTATTTATCTTCTTGAGCAACCTCCCTTTTTTCTGAAAAATATCATAACAAATTTTGTAACCTCGTATGTTTGGTCAAGCTTTTTTAAAAAATAATGCATTTAGCTCATCTAGCCTTGGAGCCTTGTAGGAGCTAAGAGAAAACAATGTTTTCTCCGGTTCATTCTCCTTAAATGACCTGGATAAAAAACTTGAATCTTATGTTGCAATCTTTTGATCAATAATAGACTCTAAAACCTAAGGAGAAGCATAGACTTCAACCCTTGATCCATAGATTTTGGTAAAATATTGGTGAACCTCTTGCAACAGCTCTTGACTGTACAACTGTGTACTAGTTTATGTAACTAGCTCATTTATTTTATTAGTGTTTCTTCTAGCATTGCTTTGAAATAAAAATTTGAGCATTTGTCACCTTTCTTTAACCATAGATGTACGGCAGTTAAGAACTTGAACATATTTGTGAAGAGCAGATTTTTCTTTTTCTTGTAGATTAGCATTTCTAACCTGATATCTTAACAATCTCGGTGTTCCTTCCAGCATCTCTAATGCATTATTCACTGCTCTCTTGGTATCCAAGATACGAGACTTGAACAAAACCGATGTCTAGTTGCATGTACTTGTAACTCGAAATAGCAAAAGTGGTTTTCACTAAAGCTATTTGATTTACTTCTTTCTTTTATTATTTGTGCTTAGGGTTTGACTTCCTAAATGAAAGCTGGCAGTACCGTAAACACAAATATGTTAAAAGTATTCTCTTGTTCATTCATTCTTAGATGAGCTTAAATTGAGAAAATATTATCACAACAATTATTAATGGAGCGAAACTTTAAAAGGTATTGCTACTAAATCAACTGATAAGTTCATCAATTAGGTATACAAAATTTAACTAAAAATCCAAAGCTCACTAACGCTTTTCTTTGCCTAAGCACCTGGGCGAAAGCTCCTCCCCGCAAACATAAGTATATGCAAAACGCAGTCCCTCGTCTTTTTCATTTGCTAGCGACTCTCGGTTGAAGGACTGGATCGATTTGATTGCATATGCAATCATTGTCTTGTATTGCTTTTGATATTAATATTATATTCTCATTTACGAAAAAAGAAAAGATATTGTAACATTTTTTTATCAGGGAAAAATGCAATTACACGTCTTTTTTTCTATGCAAAATTTTGAAAACACAACTAGCTCATAATCATGTTTTCTGGAACTTCCATTTAACAAATTAAGCAATGGGTGACTTAAAGTGATATTGACAATTCAACTTCTCACTTTTCATATTTAAGAATTTTGAAGAATTTTCAAAAGAAATTTCAGTGAATACCTTAAATTTTTTATGGAAAAAGGTTCAAATTCTGCCTAATCTAATGCAATTCGAATCTAATGAGTCTTTTTAAGTCCGCTTTCATCCAACTCGAGCATAAGTTCAGCCTAGTCCCTTAAAAATTAGGTTTGAGCTGAGTTTTAGGCTCGAAAATGTCCAACCCAGAACATGATTCAAAATATTCTTATATGTAATTTTGGATCTGGTTTAGGTCGAAAAATCAAAATTTTGACCTAACAAATTAGCTTGGACTTTTTGAGTACACACTAAATTTCGGGTTGGAACTTGCTTTTCCAAATCTGATGAGTAGGCTCAGACTTAATCTATTTTCAACTTTACCTTACACATTTAAAACGCTTTAAAAGATTCCTCTACCACTTAGATTCCCACTAAAGCTATTAATATTAAAATCACGTAGAAAAAACCTCGAAATTAATAAAGGATAAATTATGGGAAAAATACCCCATTACAGTCAAAATTTTAAGTTGTATTAATAACTATGTAAAGCTAAAAATATATTAAATTTAGAAAAAAAAATTGACAACTTATAAAGCATGTTTTACTAATAAAAATGTAATATTTTCCTCATTAACTCATTACATTTTCCTTCTTGTAAATCAAAGCTTTCCGTAAGAATCAGCCCAATGAATATCTTCATTCTAGTGATACGTTCAATCAGATTGCTATCTTTCACCATCGTAAAGTAAAACTTTGATACTTGTTGATACGAAGACTTTTTTAAGAATAAAAGTTCAACTAAAGTTGCACTTTTACCTTTTTACAACAGTTAAACTTAAATTTCCTTAAAACTTCACTCATCTTTTCCATGCACCGTAGTGTTTGAAATCAACTTAAGATAAGTATCTAAAACATAACAGTAAAATGGATATTACCTTAATTAGTACTTTTTTGCATTTAAACTTTCTCATATTCAAATATTTTAGAACGCAAATACCAGCTTCTACTTTTTCTTGTACAATATCTTTGTCTTGATCCAAGTATATAATCGTATTCCAACCTTGTGAATATGGTGAAGTATACCATACCTTTATCACAATCAAATTTGAATGAAATAAAAGATTAAATATTCAAATATCATTACCAAGCCCATCCTGCGAACAGTAGCAAATTAATTAAAAGGGATATAAAATAATTACATAATCAATATGATCTTTATTACATGCTAAATAGACTTGGGATAATTCGTTAATCAATTTAACAATTCTTATGAATGCAAGTTTAAATTAGGACAATAGTTTTATAGGGGAAAACTATAAAAATAATATTTTAATTAAATCTTTTTCTATTTTAGGCCTTTAATTAAAAAATATCTTTGTCAATCTCTTATCTAAACACTATAATTCAATCAAATATTTTGTTATTCTCTAATAAATCAAATTTATGGTGGGACATCATAAAAACTGATAAAAAAATAAAGATTTCTACCCATGATAAGTATTTTTAAAAATTAAAGGTTATATATGTTCAATTCAAAATGGACAGACATGATATTTTGAATTTTTGTATAAAAGAAAAATTAAAAACACATAATCAAAAGATTTTGGGGAATCATTTGAAAAAAAGGAAGTTTATCCCCAAGGAATTCTGTCAGAGATAGCATCTCTTTAACATGTGAAAAAGTAAAATAATTCATAAGCGGTTGTTTTTATCATTAAAGATGTATACAAAATTAGAATGATTCTATATATCACAATTTGTGAGATTGTTTGATTTTTTGCCCTCACATTGATATTAGAATAGGTTATACATGCTTCTTGAAAAAGAATGGATAAGCTTTATATATTATGCTGACATTATCTAGTTTTTATATTTTTGAATGAATTAATCTACATGTAAGTTTTCTATTTGTCTATTTAATTAATGATAATCTTATCTGTATTTTTTAACCAAATAGTTATTTATAAAGGTGTGGACAAAAGAACAAGAGAGTGATTCTCAAATTCTAAAATTCTTATGTAAGTGAAAGTGTTTAGTTTTTGGATTACTTTTTTTGAAATTTTGGATTAAGTTTATTGTTCAACTACATTATATATGTTAAATGTTTTTTCCTTTAATTTTTTCCACGTGTCTTGAGAATACTAAGACTATTTGGAAATTAGAGTGAAAAGAAACAATCGAGGATGAGCGATGTCTGTAGTTAATGAAATTCCTTTACGATATAATTCACTTTAAACTTGAGATAAAATGTTTCATTTTTTTACTGCCATTTGATTGAATAAGAACACTTAATTTTCTATGTTTATTATAGTAGGAAATATCATATCTACTAATGGGTAGGTATGTGATTATTAGAGAATGAGATATGAATGAAAGGAAGCCGTGGAAGCAGATTCCAATGTGTTCTCATCATTAGCGGGTGGGAGATATGTTTCCTATCATCTTTAGATTGTTGGCAAGAAAATTAAATTAGAAAAAATCCAATAAAAAATCGAGATGGAGGCAATGAAAGTGTAAAGCACATCTATTTTAGGCTTAGGTTTTATAAAAGTGAAAGATGGAGAAATCACGGAAGCTAAAGAAAATTTTGTGATAATTGTTTAATAGCTAACAGTTGGATAGTTTCAATTCTATTATAAATTTTTTTATTCCTGCTATTATTTGGTGTTGTTATGCAAATGATTAGAATGGGTGGAGCTAAATTTTCTAGAGGGAGATAAAGAGAGGAATAACTATAGTTGTTGAGGTTCACTGCGTAAAAAACTCAATAAGTTAAGTTAATTCCTTTCAATGTTATGGTTTTGTTTTGTTATAGAGTTGAAATAGGGAGTGAATCAAGTGATTTTGACGTAGGAAACAAAGGAATAATGTTTGTTATAGAGGTCTTTGGAATATGGATTTTTGTGTGTGTTAATGATGAGTTTTTATCTTAATACTTCTTTTTCTTCTTTCTAGCTTGTTTTTTTTTTTTTTGTTAATTTGTCATGGCCATCAATTGTAGTATGCTTATGAAAGTAGGAAGGAGTTTAGTTGGAATGGGGCCATAGGAGGAGCCAATAGTAATAGAGAGAGAAGTAGGAAGAGAGGATAGAGAATCGATGCAGTCTTTTGACTTAGTCAATGAGAGACTGAATAGAGGAAACGAAGAAGAAATAGTTGAAGCAAGAGTAGAAGATAGGAAGAATTGAGTAAAGAGAGTGACAGACTACTAGCAGTAAGCAACTATTAGAGATGAAGAAGAAGAAAAAATAAAAGGAAGAAGAAGTGAGGGGAAAAGGAAAAAGAAAAATAGGCAGAAAATTGGTAGACTGTCAGTGATGAAGATGTCACCAAAGAAGAAAAATAAGAATAACGGTTAAAGATGAAGAAGAGAGTAGTAGGACATAGAAAAAATAATTAAAAGGGAAAAAGAGGAAAATAAAAGAAATAAAGAGAATATTTTAAAGGATATTTCTATAATTTTTTAATAGAGTGGTGGTATTTTAAGAAAGTGCCAAGTTATAGCATAGTTAAGTAATTTTAAGATTAGTTAAGGAGAATTTTGGAAATTTATTATTAAAAGGACATTTCAGTGATTTAGAAGTGATTAAAGAGGTATTTTAGGAATTTCAAGAATTTTTAGGGATTAAATTAGTGAAATTTAGGTTTTATGTTTAATTTTAGAATTTTAGTAACATTTATGCTCAGTAAATTATTTTTAGGTCAAATGGGTTTTAATGACTAAATAGGTTTAAAGGATCCTATAACTTAAGATTTTCAGCCTAAATTGAGAAATTACAATTTAAAGAGATTATGCAAGGATTTCTAATTTGAGAAATTACAATTTAAAGAGATTATGCAAGGATTTCTAATTTGTGCTCTTATAATGAACTATAAAATCATCTATTTTAGGATTGGATTTAGGCCAAGCCTAGGTTTGTGATTCGACCTAACCCAATACAAAAAAAAAAGTGAAAGAGGGAGAAATCATAAAAGATGTAAATGATGTTATGATAACCGTCTAATAGCCAACAATTGGAGAGTTTCAATTCTAATATAAATGTTGTTACTCTTGCTATTATTTGGTATTGTAGTGCATATGATTAGATTGGGTAAAACCGAAATTTGTGGAGGGAGATAGATAGAGGAAGAGCTACTGCTGCTGAGATTCACTTCCTTAAAAATTTGGTGAATTGAGATAGTTCCTTAAAAAGTTTTGAGTCTGTGTAGTTCTAGAGTTAAAATGGGGACGCAATTAAGAGATTTTGCTGCAGAAACATAAGAATAGTGTTGTTTGTAGAGGTCATCAAAATTTAGATTTCTTTGCTGGTGGTGAGTTTTTATTTTGATACTTCTTTTTCTTCTTTTCGACTTGTTTTAGTTAGTTGATTGATCATGGGTGTCTATTATAGTATGTTTATAAAAGCAGGAAGGAGTTTAGTTAAGGGAAGATAGCAAGAGGAGCCAACAGTGGAAGAGAGAGAAGTAGGTGGAGAGGAGAGAGAGTCGATGTAGTCTTCTAGCTTAGTTGATGTGAATTGATTAAGAGGATTGAAAAGAGGAAAAAGGGAAGAAAGAGTTGAAGTAGGAATAGAAAATAGGAAGAAATGGATTGAGAGAATGAGAGACTGCAGTGGTAAGGGAATGTAAGAGATGAAGAAAAAAAGGAAGAACAAGAAGAGAAGGAAGAGGGAGAAGAAGTAGAAAAAAAAAAGAAAAATAGGCGGACGATTAGTAGGCTATCGATGGTAAAGGTGTCACTAGAGAAGAAGATGAAGAGGAAAGGTAAAGATGAAGAAGATATTGGTGAGAGAGAGAAAAAGAAGAAGATATTGGCAAGAGAGAGAGAAAGAATTAAAAGGAAATGGGAAAAATAAAAGAAATAAAAAATATATTTCTAAATTTTTTAAAGAAAGCAGGGGTATCTTAGAAAAGGCCAAGTTAGAGCGTAGTTTAAGTAATTTTTAAGAATAGTTAAGGCATAATTTTGAAAAATTATTATTAAAAATGCATTTTGATGATTTAGAAGTGATTGAAGAGGTATTTTAGTAACTTTAGGAATTTTCAAAGATTAAATTAGTGAAATTTAGGGTTATATGTTTAATTTTAGAATTTTAGTAACATCTGAGCTTGGTAAAATATTTTTGGTTTTAATGGGTTTTAATGACTATTTAAGCTCAGAGGATCCTATAGTTTAAGATTTTTGGCCCTAATTGGAAAATTCGAGTTTTCGGAGACTAGGTAAGGATTTTTAATTTGTACCCTTATATTGAACTATAAAGTCCATCTATTTTGGGATTGGACTTGGGCCAAGCGTGGATTTGAGAGTTGACTTAGCATAATAAAAAAAGAAGTGAAAGAGGGAGAAAGCATAAAAGTTGTTGGCAGTTTTGTGATATCCGCCTAACAGCTAACAACTAAGAAGTTTCAATTATGTTATAAATGTTGTTATTCCTCTTATTATTTGGTGTTGTAGTACATATAATTAAAGCAGATGAAGCAGAAATTTCTGGAGGGAAATAGAGAGAGGAATAGCTATAGTTGACAAGATTCTCCTCTTCAAAAGCTTAGTAAGTTAAGTTAATTCCTTACAATATTCTAGTTTTCTGTGGTTATAAAGCTGAAATGGGAAATGAAGCAAGTGATTTTGACGTAGGAAATGCAAGAATTATATTGGTCATAAAGGTATTCAGAATATGGATTTCTTTGTTGATGGTGAGTTTCTATCTTGATACGTATATTCAACTTATTTTGTTTAGTTGATTGCTAATGTTCATATATTATAGTATTTTTGTAGAAGTAGGAAGGAGTTTAGATAGAATGGGACAATAGTGAGAGAAGCCAGTAGTCGTAGAGAGAGAGGTAGTTGATAAGGATGAATCTTTTCTGCTTTTTTATATGAATTCATTAAATTTATCCCTATTTTTTAAAAAAGTGATCAATTCATGTTATTATATATTGAATGGGAATTTTAATCTTTTGACACAAGTTTTGGATCAAAGCATCAACTTTTGGAGAGAATTAAAGTAAAAATTAGAGTGAGGTTTGCCATTTAGAACATCAATAGTAGTTTAGAGTATCTCAACAATGTTCTATACAATACCTTTAAAGATCAAAGACTACACTCTCAACAGTGGTTTAGAGCAAATCATTATTAAGGTTACTAAACCAACGTTAAAGGAGCTAACAATGAAAAATAAAAGCGTTGACCCTAAATGACACTTAAGAGGGGGGTGAATTAGATTTTAAAACTTTAAAAAAAATAAAATAAAGAACCAATGATTTGCAGAAATAAGTAAACATGATTATGAAACAAATAATATAAAAATACTAGAGATTATCAAAAAATAATACAAATTATAAATTTGAAACTTGCAACAAATTACAACACCTTTTAGGCTCAAGGATAACCAACAATTCTTTATCAAGGCTCAAGAATAGCCTTTTGACAAATTCTTTTTTATAGATTTAAGAATAACCACGAAATAATGAAGCAATTTCCCACAAGTAGAGAAAAACACAAATCTCACAAAAACTTGAGAATCAATCACTCTCAAATATGTATACAACTTAAACTCCTAAAACACTTGATCAGACTAGTAAAACTCATATTCTGTGTTCAACTTCACTGTATTTCTTCTGTCTATTTATAGTGCAGAAATCACCGAGTTAGCCGTTGAAGTATCTGTTGCTGAAGCATCTGTCAATTTATTTCTTTTTTATCGTTGGACATTTCTTGTTACCATTGGATATATTTTCTATCCATTGGACCAATCTTTTATCCATTGAACAATATGACCTTTGCGCGAAGTTAGGTCGACCGATAGGCCATGTTCAATCGACCGATCTTTTAAATTTGTTCATTTGGTCAACCAACAGCCAACATTTAGTCAACTAACCTTCCTTTGGTTGACCGTTCTTCTTTCGGTTAGCTGATCACTCTTGAGCGTTCATTCGATCGACCGCTTTGTCTCGTTCAGTCGACCGATCCTCCTTCATTGCTATAATTGGTTGACCGACCCTAGGTCTCCAGTAGCATCAATGCATTATTATCTTACTAAACTTCATCCTCTTCAACATACCTAACTTCAAACACACTTAACAAAAATGTTAGTAAAACAAATGTTTTGTCATCATCAAAATCGAGTGGAATCTCCCTTGGTTCAACAAAAAGAGTAGAACAATTTTTACATAATCCTAGGTCATTTTCCTAAGTTTTCATCTTATTTCTTGCAATTGCTTCATATTTTTAGAGCAATAGGATAGGTTTTGATTCTATCTATATTTCAATTTATCTAGTTATGTGTTTCTTAGTATTATTGCACTTTATTTACAATTGTTTTATGTGTTTAGTAATGCATTTTCATATGTTCATGTTCTATTATGTTTAGATTCTATGCTTAGGAGATTTTGAGCTTGAACTTCATGAATAATGTGTGGAATCTTGATTATAATTCAATAAATGGCTTGATTTTCTAGTTTTAACCTCGATTTTACTTATTTAAGCTTAGGTTCTTGTTATTTTAGTTTATTTTTGTAATTACTAGTTGAGCGATGGATTATCTTATTGCTTTCCTTTAATTTGTGGTGTTTTTTATTGGATTATGCTTTGTCATTGAATTTTATGCATTTTCTTAGGTTCTAGATTTTTTTATTTCAAATTCTATCCTATTTTTGAGTATTGGATGTTTTGTTTTAGTATGATTAATTTGGGGTTTGTATGTTAGGTTGAATTAAGTTGAATGTTAGTATAAAATCTTAGGTTTCCACTAGATTTATAGTTTAATCTTAATTTCCATTTCTTTTTAAAAATATCAATATATTTACATTGGATTTATTTTTTATTTTTGTTAAAATTAACATGTATGGCTAAGTGTTTAAGGGTTTGAAGGTATTAAAAGATTGATGGGCAATTATTAGTGAGAATGTGATTGGGTTTTCCTTAAATTGATGTTTCTAAGCTTTGGTTGGATTACAACTTAGATCTATTGTCAAGAATTAGGGATTATTCTCAGGCTTGATCACCCTTTTCTAATTCTTAATTCAATTTCTAAGATTAATACTTTTGATACGTTATAGTCATTAACAATTCGACACTAGTACATAGTGAGATCCAGTTAGGTTTATTATTTGGTAAATAGCAACAAGCTACCAGTAGGTAGAGAGGAGAGAGAGTCATTGTAGTATTTTAGCTTTATTGATGAAAGTTCATTGAGAGGAGATCTAATAGAGGAAAAGGAGAATAAATAACTGAAGTAAAAGAAGAAAATAGGAAGAAATGGATAGAGAGAGTGAGAGATTGCCAACAGTAAGGGACTTTTAGAGATGAAGAATGAGAAAAAAGGGAAGAATAAGAAGAAGAAGAAGCAGAGGAAGAGGAAGAAGAAGAAAAATAGAGGGCAAGTTGATGGGTTACCAACAATGAAGGTGTCATTAAAGAAGAAGAAAAGAAGAAAGGTGAAGATGAAGAAGAGAGTAGTGGGAGGGAGGAAAAAAAGAAAAAGATGTCAAAATAAATAAAATAAAGAAAATATTTTAAAGATATTTTTGGAATATTTTACAAGATGGGGTATTTTAAGAAAGGGTCAAGTTAGAGGGTAGTTCAAGTAATTTTAAGATTAGTTAAGGGCTAGTTTTGGAAAATTATTATTAAAAGGGTCTTTTGGTGATTTAAAAGCGATCAAAGAGGTAATTTAGGAATTTTATGAATTTTTTGGGATTAATATAATGAAATTCATGAAAATATTTGATTGGTGTTTTCTAGTGATATAGTTTATTTAACAAAAATTAACAAAACATTTCCTTTTAATTGGAGATAATACAAAAAGTTAGAAAATGTTGCCGAATTAATATTAACAACATTCAGTATATGTAACAAAGATGCTTACTGTTGGTTCTTGATTCAACACACTTCCACTATAATTTTTGAGTAGATATTATTTTTTTCCTCTTAAACCATACTACCATTTGATCAAATCATTGAATTATTTCTTTCTCTTGCAATTTCTTCTATTTCTATTTTTACATGTGCCTTTTTTTTATTCTAACTTAGAGAGTGATGTGATGTTGTCACCCTTTTTTGTTGAAGTAAGTACACATGGTCTGATTTGTTATTTCTTAATAGTTCACTTAGTGAAAGCCCATATTTCACATATCCGCAGAAAAAGGAATGATCTATTAGGTTCAAGATAAGAAGCATCCACTAAAGAAAATCCTACTTCTTCCTTGTTCAGAAAGAAAAGAAGGATCCAGATAAAATTGTGAAATTTGGGGTTTGAAGTTTAATTTTAGAATTTTAATAACATTTATGCTTGGTAAATTATTTTTGCACCTACAGGATTTTAACGTTTATTTAAGTTTAAAGGATGTTATAGTTTAAAAGTTTGACTTGATCTGAAAATTTTGAGTTTTAAGAGATCAACTAAGGATATCCCCTTTTTTTCTATAATGAGCTAAGTCAGATCACAAACCCAGCCTAGCCCAGGTCCAAGCCTAAAACAAATAGATTTTATGGAAAGACTTTAAGAGAACGACCATAGAACAGAAAAACATAAAAATGAGAAAAAAGAGAGCAAAGCGTAGATTCGATGTAGAAGATGAGGAATGCCCCTTATCTATTTAACACATGGAGAAACAGGCATGTGCATTGCATATGTTTGATGAAATGTGTCTAGTTAGTAGCCTTTACCCATTTCTTTACAAATTAGTTTATTTTAAAAAATAAATAATTAGGATTTAGAGATCCACCAATAAAATTAGAAATAAGTTTCTAATTAAATTAAATATAGAAATAAGTTATCTAATAAAGAAAAATAATTAGTTGTGTTAAATAAAATTTTAATTAGATGAAATAAGAAATAAGATTTCTAATTAAAATAAATTAACTTATTTAATTAAAAAAATTTTAGGGTTCATTTTTAATGAAATTAATCTATTTTATGTAGTTAAAATAAAATTAAAAATAAAATTAAAAATAAGACAAATTTATAATTGAGTTTTCTAATTAAAATAAACTAATTGGTTTAGTTAAATTAGATTTAGAAATAATTTTCTAATAAAATCAATCTACTTTGTTTAATTGAATATTAACAAGAATAAGTTTTTTATTAAACAATTATTTTGCAATTTGATTAAATCATTAATAATTAGAAATTAGTTTTTAATTAAACTAAGAATTGTTAAGTTTATTAGTTTAATAATAACAAAATTAGAAGTAAGTTTCTAATTAAGTTAAAATTATTCATATTTTTAATACATTTAGAAAGAAGTTTCTAATTAAATTGAAATTCATAATATAATTTGATTAGTTCAAGTAGAATATCGTTAATAGCATTAATTGATTTTAGTATCTATATTCTATGAGTACAAGTTCACAATTGTTTTAGGAAAACAATTTGTTTATTTTTGGGGATTTGCAAGTAAGTCTTTGATTCTTGAAATTTTGTTTGTTTTAAAAAATACCCATAGTAAGGAGGACACAAAAACTTCACCGAATTGTGACATAAATGAAATGTGTCATCGTCATGTTAGCATAGTTATTTAATATATGATTATTGTATGAAGAAGATCTATCATAACATGTAATCACAATTAATAATGTGATACAAAAGTTGTATTTTGGAGGTTATTTGGCTTATACACAAGTTGAAGTAAAGTGGCCTTACTTTCAACCTTGTCTCAACCTGAAGGTGAATTGTTAAGAATCCTCTAGAATATAAAAACATTTAAAATGAAAATATACAATTGGATGGTGAAGAAATTCATGAAAAAAATTTGAAAAAATAGAATCGATAAAGATACCCTATAGGCCTTACAATAGAAATAGTGGGGGCTATTTTATATCAAGGTTTGTGAACTTTGTCATGTGAACTCATTAACTTCATTTTTCATAGGATTCGTTACGCATAGGTAACAAGTATGTTGTAACAAACTATATGTAATATGTTCACTTATGAATATACAAGTTTGATATTTACAACATATGCTATGTGTGTGGCACATAATTCATGTAAAGTATGGTGATTTGTATTCAATCGTTATATGAACGATGATTGAACTCATACATGATCTATTGATTTTATAAAGAACTTCAATCCAATTATTCACTCTCTATATTATTGATATGACATTAACGTGCATTTTTTTTTTCTTATTGTAAAAGCTCAATGTTTTAACGATGGCTAATACTAATAGTGAGAAATTGAACAACGAAAACTATAAAGTTTGGAGAATTAAAATCTAATATATATTAGAGGAGTAAGAGGCTTTAAAACTACTAAACATAAGTATAGGTTTTCTTAATGAGGGGAATATAGCCTGAGATAAAAGGGACCATGATTCTTATGAATTATGGAAGAAGAAAAACTTAGTGGCTCATATTATGTTGTTAAGTAGCATGAATAATGATATAATGCATGAGTTCCATAAGTATGAAACTTCTAAAGACTTATGGTTTGCTTTGGTTGCACAGTTGGTGTGTAGATATACCTAAATCACTAAAATGAGGTAACTTATTATCAAATTTGAAACATATAAGAAGTGATCATATCATACAATATAAAAATATCTGAGGCATATATTAGAAAAGATAAGTGGGTTGTAAGATGTTGATCATATGCTATTAAAAGAACGACAAGTTCAAGTTATGATTCACTCATTAACTCGTAGTTAAGAGCATATAAAGATGTACTTAACTTATAATAAGATCATCAAGACAATGGATGATGTTATGAGGAATCTCATATTATAGGAAGAGCGTTTTAAAGCTTTAAAGATGTCTTTATAGTTATATGCAGTTTATTCTAACTCACAAGAAGCTAAGAATAAGAAACATAAGCATCATGGTGGACTTAAGTGGAAAAAGAATAAGAGACTTAACCATTCTATTCAGGACTCCAAAAAGGCCAATTGGAATCAATATGGAAAGGGTAAGTTGTTGATCTTAAATGGCACCTAAGAGGGGGTGAATTCAGTTCTAAAAAAATTTTAAGCAAGAAATACGAAAATAATTCAATAAAATTTATGAAAGATAAAATAAATATGAAACAAATACAATAAAAAGAAACTTGCACTTTATTGAATATGAAATAAGCAATGCAAATGCAAAGTTTAACTTACAACCTCCTTTTAGGCTCAAGGATAACTCTCTACTTTTCCAAAGGTTCAAGTATAACATTTTGACAAATTCATTTTTGTAGGCTCAAGATTAACCTCTTAACTCTCTTTTTAAAGACTCAAGAATAACCTCACAAAATCAAATACACGAATAGACTTATATCTCACATAGTACAAAAAACTTAAACTTAGATAAAAACTCATTCTTAAGACGTATATATCTCCAAGACCTTGCTTAATCATCTAGTTATATTGATAACATAGATTAATTTAGCCATTAGAGAACCTCCAACGTTCATCAACTAAATAATACTCTGGACAATTGTATAAATCTTCTTACCATTGTGCAATATGACCGTTCTTGATAATTTGTTCGTAATCTTCTTCATTTGGTCGATTGATGGACATCTTTGGTTGGCTAGTCTTCATTATTTTTCTTCATTCGATTAGGCTGTAGCTTCAGTCAGTCGACCGATATTTGTTCAGCCAATTGGTCTTCTTACTCAGTCAGTTGATCTCCTCAAATCGTTAATTTGGTCGATCGGTTTCGTGGTTTGGTCGACCAATGTTCTCCTTAACCAATGTATTCGGTCAACATGTGTATTCAGTCGACCGATCTATCTTCATTCGAGACAACATTCTTCTTGCTCTCTTCAATCATACCTATCCTTATACATTCTGAAACAAAAATATCAATAGAAATGATGTTTTATCATTATCAAATAAGGTGGAACCTCCTTTAGTTTAACAATTTCCTCCTTTTTGGTAATGACAAAAACATGTCATATTAAAGCATATAGAACAATATAAACTCCCCTTAAATTACAAAAGAGTTCAAGATTGCATAAAAATATACAAAAACTCAACTCCCCCTAAATTCATACATACGATAAACAAAAAATATTTAATATCACATACCTCCCCCCTTTTTGGAATCAATATAAAAGGTCATAGGGAATGACCATTAATCATACAAATCTCTCATTTAATTTTACAAAACAATCTTCACACAATAGTTTAGTAAAAATATACACTAATTGGTGTAATGTATCCAAAAACTCAAATTTAATATCTCCATTTTGCACATGATCACGAATAAAATGATAACAAATTTCAATATATTCATTCATAGAGTGTTGGATGGGATTTCTTTGTCAATCAAATGGTGCTTGTGTTATCACATCAAATTGGAATTCTATGAAGATGCAAACCATAGTCTTTAAGTTATTGTTTAAAGACTTGAGTACAGAAACTACCGACAGCCATATATTCAACTTCCACAGTAAATAATGCAATATAATTCTATTTTTGACAAAACCCTAAGACTAATGCACTTCCTAAGAAATGACATGCACCATATGTACTTTTTCTATCTAGTAAACTACCTACATAATCAGTATCAAAATACCCAACTAAATCCAAACAATCATTTTTAGGATGCCAAAGTTCTAAATGAAATGTATCACTTAGATAGTGCAAAATACGTTTAACGGCTAGTAAATGTGATTCTTTAGGAGAAGATTGAAAACGTGTATAAAAAAAATATCAAACATAATATAACTAGTAGTTTAATATAATAAACTACCTATCATACCTCGATATAGTTTTTCATCTACGACTTTTCCATCATTATCTTTATTCAATTTAATGGATGTGCTCATGGGAAACTATTGATAAAGCATTTTAATCCTTTTTTATAAATAAGGTGGTGTCTAATTTCAATTTTTCAAAATCATTCTCAAGAAAAAATGTACTTAATCTACCATACTAAGCTTTAGGTGCTTGTTTTAAACCATATAATTCTTTAAAAAGTTTAAAAACATGCTCGGATATATCATGACATTCAAAACCGGAGGGTTGTTCAACATATACTTCTTCTTGAATAAGACCATTTAAAAACTTACTTTTGACATCCATTTAAAACAGTTTAAAACCCATGTGAGATGCAAATCTAAGAAGTAGTCTAATAGCCTCTAATCTAGCTACGGGGGTAAACATCTCATCATAATCTATTCCTTCTTCTTGGTTATACCCTTTAGCCACTAGTTTTGTTTTGTTTCTAATGATGTTACCTTATTCATCTAGTTTATTCTTAAAGACCCATTTAGTACCTATTATAGGATGATCTATAAGTCTAAGTACTAAGATCCAAACTTTGTTTTGTTCAAATTGTTCCAATTTCTCATTCATTGCTAAATTCCAATTCTTATTATCTAGAGCTTTGTCTATTGTTTTTGGTTCAATCTTTGAATTGAAAGCAATATTAGATAAATTAAATTGAGATCTAGTGGTTATCCCTTGGTGAACATCACCTATAATTTGATTGGTGGGATGATCCTTCTTGTATTTCCAATATCTTGGTAGCTCTTCATGTTCTTCTTTTCTACTTGGTTCAATAATTTGTGATGTTTGTCCATTTTTTTTAAATTAAAGGTTTTCTAATCCCTTATATAAATGTGTATCATCAAACTCAAGTACTTTCTTTCTTTTGAAAGGATTAGTTTCGTCAAAAACAACATGCATAGTCTCTTCAATGATATAAGTGTTCTTCTTGTAAACTCTATACGCTTTACTAGATAAAGAATAACATATTAAAATGCCTTCATTTGTTTTAGAATCGAATCTTCCCAAATTATCTTTAGTATTTAAAATATAACATTGGAAACCAAAAACTTTGAAATGACTAATTCTTGGTTTCTTGCCTTTCATAAGCTCTTCAGGTGTTTTATCTAACTTATGTCCAATGTTCATAACATGCACATGCAACGACTTCAACTCAAAAATATTTTAGAAAATCATATTCATTTATCATAGTTCTTTCCATTTCTTGTAAAGATCTATTTTTCCTCTCTATTACACCATTTTGTTGAGGTTTCCTAGATGAAGAAAAATTATGGATAATGCCATGATCATTAGAAAAACATTCAAACATATCATTTTTAAATTCTCTACCATGATCACTTCTAATGAATGCAATAGATAAGGGCTTTTCATTTTGAATAGTCTTTACAAAACTAATAAAAAATTTAAAACATTCATCTTTCGAAATTAAGAATAAACCCAGAGTAAAACGATTGAAATCATTAACAATAACAAATGCATATAATTTTCCTCCTAAATTAGCTACTTTAGTAGGACCAAATAAATTCATATGAAGTAGTTCAAGGGGTTTAGAAGATGTTGCCAATTTCTCGCCTTGAAAAGAGCTTCTTACTTATTTTCCCATTTAACATGCTCCATAACTTTTGTCTTTTTGTATTTTACAGTTAGAAGTCCTCTAACAAGTTATTTCGAATTGAGCTTTGAGAGAAGATCCATACTTTTATATCTAAGACGTCGGTGCTAAGTCCAAGCACATTCACTCAAGGAAATTAATCACTTATCTTTGAGATTAGTAACAAAATATAAACCAACAATGTAAATATTTTCTTCCCATTTTCCTAAGAACATGATATTATAGTTATCTATTGAGACAATACACTCATATCTTATGAAACTAACCTTATAGTTCTTATCACATAATTTATTGATACTCAATAAGTTATGTTTCAAGCCTTCAACAAGTAAAATATTATCGATTAGAGGACATTTATCTTTACCTACTTTTCTAATGTTAATTACCTTACCCTTGACATTGTCCCTAAAAGTGATGAATCCTCCATCCTTACTCTTTAAGGTGATAAACTGTAAGGTGTCTCCAGTCATATGTCGTGAACAACCATTGTCTACATACCATTTGTTTCTTCTCTTGTCCTATAAGACAAATAAAAATAATTTTAGGTACCCATCTTCTCTAGGGTCTTTAGATGTTAGTATAACTAACTTATACCTTTTAAAACTATAAACTTAAATAAAACTTACACATAAAATTACACACAAAGATTACAAGTAAAGTTAGAAAAACTATCACACATTCTTTGAAAATATGGCTAAGGTTTAACAAATTAAGCTAAAACACAAGTCAATTTATGAATTACGGAGAAAAACTGAGATTTTTGAATTATCGGTCAACCGAACCAATACATCGGTCTACCAAACCCCTAAACTTTGATCTATCGATCGACTGAATTACCTTAGGTTGACCGATGTCAGTCGTTCGGTTGATTGACCCTATGAGGATGGCAATACAAAATTTAGTGGGTCAAAAAAATAATCATAAATAATAAATAATAAACATCAAGAAATAAAATTTAGGAAAAACTATCTAATTTTTTGAATCCATATTGTTTTTGTCTTCTAAAAATTATAGTCTTTGTAACTTTTACAGAAATTGTTCTGATGATTAAAACAAAAATATGAAATATGTCCTTGCCATTTACAATATGAAAAAAATAGAGGAGTATAGTTTCTCGGTTTTAATACATTGTAAATTTTGTGAAAATGTTGTCTAGGTTGTACATTTGATTTTCTATAATTCATTTGCCTTTGAAACAATTTTTTGAATTTTGAGTATATAAGGATGCATGATGTCTAGATTGAGGTTTACTAGATACATCATGAGCATTTTTTATGAACTTTCATCCTCTAGATTTTTCCCTATAAAAAAGGTGGTTTGACTAATAGATGATTCATTATTGTATCCTAAACCATGTTTGTCATTTCCGTATTTCTGAATACTTAACAATGTCTCTAGTTTTTCTTTTCTTTTCTTGAATTTTTCTGGAGAATTTCGAAGGGACTTAATTTATTTCTTTAAGAATATATTTTTGTTAACAAGTTCATCATTGTCTTTGTTGATTAAACTTATGTCTTTTCTAAGACTCTCATTTTTTGTTTTGCATGCATCTTTGTCATACAATTCCTTGTTTTTCTTAGTTAGTTCTTTTATGTGTTCTAACACTTCATCACATGAATAATCATATTCATCTTCAATAAGAGAAGAACATACCTCATTGTGTGCCATAAAACACATGTTGGTAACTTCTTCTTTTTCATAATCGCTAAATTTGGACCATGCGACTTTTAATGCTTTCTTTTTCATGGATTTATATTTCTTCCATTTCTTATTTTCTTTCTTCTCGTCTTTTTCTATTTCTTCTTGTAATCATGGGCATTGCAATCTCAAGTGTTCTTTTTCACCACATTCATATCACGTTATGTTAGAAATTTCATTTTTAGAAAATGGCGTACCTTTTCGACATGTTAAGGAATTTCTCATGAACTTCTTTAGTCTTATCGTAATAAATGCGAGTTCCTTATTTTTGCTACCAAGTGATGATTCTTCATTGTCACTTTCTTCTCTTTTGGATGCCTTGAAGGCCACGTTTTTCTTCTTTGATGTCTCTTATTCTTGGATATTTTTCATCCTCATTTCGTATGTCAATAGTGAACCAATAAGCTCGTCAATGGGAAGTGTGTTGAGATCCTTGACCTCTTGTATCGTGGTTATCTTCATTTCCCATGTCTTTGGCAGTGACATCAAGATTTCCTAACAAGCTCAACACTAGAATAGGTCTTACCTAGAACTTTTAGCACACTTATGATATTGTTAAATCGTGTATACATAGGGGAAATAGTCTCATCATGCATCATTCTAAACATTTCATAATCATGAGTAAGCATGTTAATTTTAGTCTCCTTGACGTGATTCGTACTTTCATGAGTTATTTCCAAAGTATGCCATATATTATATGCAATTTCACACATTGAAATTCTATTGTATTCTTCCACACTTAAACCATAATATAAAATATGCATGGCCTTATAGTTCAAAGAAGTAGATCTTTTTTCTTCTACGTTCCATTTATTTTATTTCTTTAAAAAAACTTCATTACCTATGAGTTTGTTAGGCATAGAAAATGGTTTAGTTACCATCATCCATAAATCGGTATTTTCTCTCATTAAGTAACACCTCATCCTATTCTTCTAATAAATGTAATTTTTATAATCGAAAAAGGGTGTTCTATGTTGGTTATGCCCATCTAAGCTAGATGAAGAACCTACATAATTCATGAAGTTTTCCATTTAATCTTTCCTTATAAATTCGTTGGAATTTAAGCTCTATGTGAGACATATGATCTTATGCCAATTGTTGGTTCCAAATAACACCTAAGACAGGGGTGAATTATGCTCTAAAAAAATTTAAGCAAGAAGCACACAAAACAATTCAATATAATTTGCGAAAGTTAAAATAAATATGAAAAAAATACAATAAAAAAAACTTGTACTTTATTGAATATGAAATAAACAATGAAAATATAAAGTTTAACTTACAACCTCCTTTTAAGCTCAAGGATAACCCTTTCTACTTTTCCAAAGGCTTAAATATAACCTTTGGAAAAATTCCTTTTTTGGTTTAAGAATAACCTTTTAACTCTCTTTTTAAAGGCTCAAGAATAACCTCATAAAATCAAACACATTAATAGACTTATATCTCACACAACACCAAAAACATAAATCAGATAAAAACTCATTCTTAAGACCTCTATATCTCTAAAACCTTGCTTAATCATATAGTTATACTAGTAACATAGATTAATTTAGCCATTGGAGAACCTTTAACATTCATCAGGTAATTAATGCTCTAGACCGTTGTATAAATCTTCTAACTATTGTGTAATATGATTGTTCTTGATAATCTGCTCGTAATATTCTTCATTTAGTCTCATGATCAACATCTTCAGTCGACCTGTGTTAGGGGTTAAATGCATAGTCTGTTTGGATGATATTTGATGTTAATTTAACCCCAATTCAGTGCTTAATTATTAAATTTATGTCTTAATATGTTTACTT